>CAWUFW010020091.1:0-162683 GCA_963921515.1 Calotriton arnoldi
TCAGTTTGAACAATGAACTTCTTGGAGTAATCAGGACTCTGTAGAATGGGAGCAGTGCACATGGCCTGCTTCAGGTCATCAAATGCCTTTTGACAGCTAACTGTCCACTGAACCTTTTTGGGCATTTTCTTAGAAGTTAAGTCATTCAGGGGTGTCACTATTGATCCATACCCCTTGACAAATCTCCTATAGTACCCAGTCAGGCCTAAGAAGGCTCTCACCTGAGTCTGGGTAGTGGGAGCAGTCCAGTCCATGATGGTCTGGATCTTGCTCTGCAAAGGTTGAACCTGGCCTCCACCCACAAGGTGGCCCAGGTACACAACCTGACTCTGCCCTATCTGGCACTTAGTGGCCTTGATAGTCAGGCCTGCCTTTTGCAGGGCCTGTAAAACATTCCTGAGGTGGACCAGGTGATCCTCCCAGGTGGAGCTAAAGACAGCAATATCATCTAGATATGCTGCACTATAGGCTTCCAGACCTGTGAGAACTGTATTCACCAGCCTCTGGAAAGTGGCAGGTGCATTCTTCAGACCAAAGGGCATTACCACAAATTGATAATGCCCACTAGGGGTTGAGAATGCTGTTTTGGGCTTTGCAGTATCAGCTAGTCTGATCTGCCAGTAGCCAGCTGTTAGGTCAAATGTGCTGAGATATTTGGCAGAGGCCAAAGTATCTATGAGCTCATCTGCCCTGGGTATTGGATGGGCATCAGTCCTAGTGACTGCATTGAGACCCCTGTAGTCCACACAAAACCTCATCTCTCTTTTTCCACCACTGGTGTGAGGTTTTGGTACAAGGACCACTGGACTAGCCCAAGGGCTATCTGAGGGTTCAATAACTCCCAATTCCAACATTTTCTGGACTTCAGTCCTGATACAGTCCCTGACATGGTCAGGTTGCCTATAAATCTTGTTTTTAATAGGCAGACTGTCCCCAGTGTCCACTTCATGAGTGCACCAGGTGGTCTGACTGGGTGTCAGTGAAAACATATGTCTAAACTGATTGAGGACTTGCCTGCAATCAGTTTGTTGCTGGGTAGTGAGGCTGCCTGCCAAGGCTACACCATCAACTGACCCATCGTCAGGGTTCTGTGAGAGCAGATCAGGGAGTGGGTCACTCTCTTCCTCCTGCCCTTCATCAGTAGCCATGAGCAAGCCCATGTCTGCCCTGTCCACATATGGTTTTAACCTGTTGACATGGAGAACCCTGTGGGGACTCTTGGGTGTTCCTAGGTCCACTAAGTAAGTGACCTCACCCTTCTGCTCAACAATAGTGTGGGGTCCACTCCATTTGTCTTGGAGAGCTGCTGGGGCCACTGGCTCCAACACCCACACCTTCTGTCCTGGCTGGTAAACAGTCAGAACAGCTCTTTGGTCATGCCAGGCCTTTTGAAGTTCCTGGCTAGCCTCAAGGTTTTTGGTTGCCTTTTTCATGTACTCAGCCATCCTGGAGCGGAGACCAAGTACATAGTCCACTATATCTTGCTTTGGGGGCTTGAGAGGTAACTCCCATCCTTCCTTCACCAAGCACAGTGGACCCCTCACAGGGTGGCCAAACAGAAGTTCAAAAGGGCTGTAACCAACCCCCTTCTGAGGCACCTCCCTATATGCGAATAAAAGGCAGGGCAAGAGTATGTCCCATCTACGCCTAAGCTTTTCTGGGAGCCCTTTAATCATGCCCTTCAAGGTTTTGTTGAATCTCTCAACTAAACCATTGCATTGTGGGTGATAGGGTGTGGTGAACTTATAAGTCACTCCACACTCCTTCCACATTGCTTTTAAGTACCCAGACATGAAGTTAGCACCCCTGTCTGAGACTACCTCCTTAGGAAAGCCCACTCTTGAGAAAATTCCCAGGAGGGCCCTTGCCACCACAGGTGCTGTAGTGGTCCTGAGGGGAATAGCTTCTGGGTACCTGGTGGCATGATCCACTACCACCAGGATAAACCTGTGCCCAGAGGCTGTTTGGGGATCCATGGGACCAACAATGTCAATCCCTACCCTTTCAAAGGGCACCCCCACCACAGGTAGTGGTATCAGGGGGCCTTTGTAGTGCCACCTGCCTTGCCACTGGCTTGGCAGGTTACACAGGAGCGACAAAACTCCTTGCTGTCTTCAGACATGTGGGGCCAGTGAAAGTGAGGGACAATTCTGTCCCAAGTCTTGTTCTGGCCCAGGTGACCTGCTAAGGGAATATCATGGGCTAGGGTCAATAGGAAGCCCCTGAACTTCAGAGGTATAACCAACCTCCTGGTAGCACCAGGCTTGGGGTCTCTACTCTCTGAGTACAGGAGTCCATCATCCCAATACACTGTATGGGGACCACTAGCTTTCCCAGCAGCAGCTTGCTGTCTGAGGGGTTCAAGGGAGGGGCAGCTCTGCTGCTCCTGGCTCAGATCTGCCCTAGAAGGTCCCCCTGTCCCCAAGAACTCAACCTGGTCAGGTTCAAGTTCCTCTGGGACAGTTCCTTCTTCAGGGCTGAGATCATCCCCCTCAAGGGACTGATCTTCCTCCTGAGCCAAGGGGGAAGGCACTGCCTTAACCCTACTACTCCTCCTCTTGGAAGGCACTTGGTCCATTCTTCCAGAATCCAAGGCCTGTTCAGTGCTAGACATTTTGGCTTGTGACCTGGTCACAGCAAACACATCTGCAGGGATCCCCAGCATTTCTGCATGGGTCCTGAGCTCCACTTCTGCCCAAGCAGAAGTCTCTAAGTCATTGCCAAGCAAGCATTCGACTGGTAGGTTTGCACTCACCACAACCTTCTTAAGGCCAGTTACCCCTCCCCAGGAGAAGTTAACAACTGCCAGAGTATGGTCTGTTCTGACATTGCTAGCATTGGTCACTTAGTACATCTCACCAAGTATAACTTGCCCAGGATTCACAAGGTCTTGTGTCACCATTGTGACACTTGCCCCTGTGTCCCTAAATGCCAAAGCCTCACGTCCATTGATTAAAGGCTGTTGTCTGTACTTGCCCAGATTACTGGGACTCACAGTGGAGGTCACATCCATGCCTCCATCACAGACTAACACAGCCTGAGTCAGTTCTCTGACTAGGTCAGAGCCCAACTCAGTTCCCAGGGTGAACCCTACTAAACCCTTGGCTGGAGCACTTCCACCAACTGTACTAGGGGGAACAGGTGCCTTAGGGGCATTGGTGGGTGCTGGACTGGAGTCTTTGGACTTGGTGCAATCACTGGTCCAGTGGGTCTTTTGCTTACAGACCTTGCACGATGGTTTTCTTTGGCCTTTCCCTTTGGTAGACTGTGAATCCCCACCAGAAGAAGATTTTTGGGGGCCTGATGAAGACTTTTGATCTTTACCCTTCTCCCCACCCTTGTCAGAGTTCTTAGCATCTTGCTTCTTGGTTTCCCCACCTTGGTTCTGTACCTTTTGCTTCACCCTGGTTCTGACCCATTTGTCTGCCTTCTTTCCCAATTCTTGGGGAGAGGTCAGATCAGAGTCTACCAGGTATTGATGCAACAGCTGATTTTGACAGTTATTAAGAATCTGCTCCCTCATTATCAGATTGTACAATCCTGAGAAGTCACACACCTTACTGCCCATCAACCAGCCTTCCAGAGCCTTGGCAGAACAATCACATAGTCTACCCAGTCTTGAGTCTGTGCTTTTTGGGTGTCTCTGAACTTCAACCTGTACTGTTCAGTGGTTAGGCCAAACCCATCAATAAGAGTACTCTTCAAGACCTTGTAATTATCAGCATCCTCCTCTCTAACAGTGAGGAGCTTATCTCTACCTTTGTCAGCAAAGGAGAGCCACAAGATTGCTGCCCACTGCTCCTGAGGGACCTTCTGTACCTTACAGGCCCCCTCTAGAGCAGTTATCCACTTGTGGATGTCATCCCCATTCTGATAGGGAGGGACAATCTTGCTCAGGTTCCTATGGTCATAGGACCTTTCCCTATCTCTAGGGATATTGCTGCCACCATGGGACTCTAGTCCCAACTTTCTTTTCTCTCTAAAGAGATCTAGGGACTCCCTGTCTAAGGCTACTTGCTTCCTTCTGAGTTCAAGCTGAGCTTCCTCATATTGAATCAGCCTCTTTCTTCTCTCATGAGAGGATTCCCTCCTATGAGATGAGACAGAGCTCCCAATTGAGGTGCCAGAGTGGTTAGACTCCTGAGAAGAAGATCTAGACCTTCTGGGCACACTCACAATCCTTCCTGGGGGGACAAAGGGGGCATCATTCTGATCCCTCTTCTCTTCCTCAGGAGGGGTTGGATTATCCAGGTCAGGGCCATTGTCGCCCTCCTGGCCAGTTTCAGAGGGGGGCGGGGGGTACTGGTACCCCCATTCCCAACCTCATCATCTGCCCCACCCTCAGCTCCTACCCCTTCAGTCCCCAAGGGCTTACTAAGGTCATAAGCCACCAACAACTCCTTGAGGTGTTGGGTGGTGGGGCTTTGGCCTGTCCTTATTTTTCTCAAGTTGCATAAAGCTCTCAATTCCAAGAATGGGAGTGTATCATACTTGGAGGGTGGAAGCTCAATGGCTTCCTGCAAGGATTCTTTAGATCCTACCCTTAAAGACATTACTAGTGTGGTGTGGTATATGCACTACCTACTCTAGTGTGGCCTACTAAACTCTCTTGAGTTGTAGAAAGGGTTGTGCTATCCCTTAACACACAACTCTAAGTTCAGTAGAACTTACTGTATTCTAAGCTTAAGTTATATGTACCTTAGGTACCTTTAGTGGTTTTCAGTTGATCAATTCAATTGAGATTATCTGGTAAAACAATAGCAAGCTGGAATCCCACACGCTGCACACCAATGTGAGAAGTTGGCCTGGTATATGCTGTCCACTAATTATAGTGGGCACCTTGCACCAGTCCAAACAACCCCTTATTGGAGATAGGTTAAAGACAACCTTATTGAAAGCTATCCTAGTGGTAGCTATGGAGAGCAGCCTTCAGGCTAAGTCTTGAAGGAATGTAAAGCAGCTTGTTTTACCAGTCTATAATCTCTTGAGTGACCAAATGAAAGAGCACCACACCAGGTATATATTCAAAATATATGTATTTATTGCTAAACACACCCCTCTAGTCTCTTTATGAGGCTAGAGTTCGAAGTACATAAGTTAGAAGTTATTTAAACACAGTAATAGCACAAATACACGTTTGGGCCCTAGGGGCGTACCAAACCATATACCAATAAAGTGGTATAAGAACCACGACTGAACTAGACACTAGGCCTAGAGCCTCTAGAAGTGCTTGGACCACAAGGAACCACCCAAGGTAGTGACACAGGGGACCCACGGGAGACGCGTGCAGTGTAAATACACAACCGCGATACGCCGTTGACTTCTATGGAGAAAGTCGTGATCGGGAAATTAGAGAAAAGGGACACTTAAAAGAGGACTTGGACCAAACCCTTTGAGATCTAGGACTTTGAAGAGTCTCTACCCACGGGAGCACCGGAGTACTCGTGTTACCTCACCCAGGGAAGCCGGGTGCATAGGTGCCTTTCGGGGTCGGGTTTCGTCGTCGATTTGAATGGCGATCTGCTGCAAAGTGCTGCTGGCGACCAAGTGAAAAGTGTCCGGGTGGATCCAAGAGTGGATCGGAGTTCTGAAGAACCTGAAAGCAGAGGGGACAGAGTCTGGGTCACTAGCCAGTGACCAGGAAGGCGATGGACAGATGCCCACCGATGTCGAGTGCTTCAGGTGCGTTGACGGTCGTCTTGACTCTTCAGCCACGAGGTCCAGGAGGCGTTGTCGGCGACCAGGAGCAGGATTCGGGCTGGTACACGATGTCTGTCGAGTGCTGAGGTGTCGGCGACCGGATTGGACCCAACAAGCCTTGGCAACGGCAAGTCTCGATGCAGAGGAAGATCGTCGATGGTGCAGACCAGCAAGGTCTGGGGAACTCACCCAGCGAGGGTAAGTGAGGGCAGGCCTGGAGCAACCAGGATGCCAAGTTAGGAAAAGATTGGCCTTCGTTAAGGGCTACTAGCCAACGGGCTAGCGACCGCGAAGGAGCCTCGTGACGCCGCACGTGGATCTGGCTTACAGGACACTCGTGGAGTGGGGGCCAGTGATCTTCGGTGCAGGTGGTGCTGGAGGCTAGGGCTACTCGGAGCCCAAAGCACGACTTCTTGGGAGACCCAGAAGAGGATGCACTTGCAAATGTGCTCGGTGTCCAGGGGTCACGGTCTCAAGTCACCCACGATAGCCACGGGCCTCAGCTTTGCTGGGGACTCAGGGTAGCCTCGGGGAAGTCTGAGAATCCACCTCTGGTGATGCGATGACTTCGGCGTCCGACGGGAGCTTCAGAAATGCGAACCGGACAGATGCTTCTTTGGTGCCTGCCAAGCAGGGGAGTCACTCCTTGACCCCAAGGGAGATTCTTCTGTCCTCTAATCGTGAGTAGAGCGTCGAAGGTCCAGGATTCAGTTTCAGAGTTTCGTCCAGGGATAATCTAAAGTCCTAAGGACTGGGTTCCTATCTTTATACTAAAGATAGGGGTTGGACTACTCTGTGGCCCCACCTATGGGTGGGTCAGGGCAGAGGGGTGGCTACACCCCTTTCCCTTTGTCCAGTTCGCGCCAAAGCAGGGGCTGCAAGCCCCTGATCCGGTTTGAACTGGGGTATGCACAGGGACACCAAATGTGCCCCCAGTGCAGGACTTCAAAGCACCCGAAAGTGCTCCCGCCCAGCCCCAATACACATTATCCTGTCTGGGGAGGTGGTCACACCTCCCTGGGACAGGAAACCTATTGTCCAGGCCTCCCCTGCCGGAGTTTCGTCCAGCAGCAGGAGGCCAGACTCGTGTCTGTGGCAGCAGCATCCATTTTGTGATGCCAGGGCTCTGGAAAGAAGTTACCGGGCTAGCCAGAGTTAACATGTCTTTCCCTCTAGAAGGGTGGAATGCTACCCCCGCCGCCAGGATTGGCGGGGGGTAGTATTCCAAGATGTTTGACACCAAACACGACATGTTTAGGTGCAGCCATTCCAAAGTTAGCATTTTACCGCGAGGATATAATGCGCTTAAGAGTATATGGTCAGGCTGCACTACAAACAGCATCAGAGATGGTCTCCGAACGCTGCAGAGGGGCCCTGCTCATGCAGGGGCACCCTCTCACATAGGAACCATGCACTCTGCCTTTAGGATTGATAAGGCCTGCCTTAGGAGTGACTTATAGGTTTATATGTGTGTATGTATTTAGTGATATAGGTAACCTATATCACAGTAAGGGGTGCATGCACCACCTTACCCAGGCTGCAGTAGCAGACCTGTGGTGTCAGTTTGGATGGCCTTCCAGGGGTGGCATAATACATGCTGCAGCCCCTGGCAGGCCTCTGAGGTACCTATGCCCTTGGTACATAGTATACCATATACTAGGGACTTATAAGGGCACTCCAGATCCCAATCAGTGATGTGCCTAAGGCACATGGAAACCATTTTAGAGAGGAAGCAGCTAGGCTGGGGTTCTGATTAGCAGGGCCCCAGCCAGACTAATGTCGAAAAACAGTGAAGCATCAGCAAAAAGTGGGGGTACCCATGTGAAGCAGATCCTACTCTCCTACACAACCCCCCCAAACGTAGGGACATTAAACTAACCTTGCCCAGTTAAGTCTTCATGTTCTAAGTGGAAATACCTAGAGAGTCCATCTGCATTGGCATGGTTACTCCCAGGTCTATGTTCCACTGTAAAGTCCATCCCCTGTAGGGAAATGGACCACCTAAGCAGTTTGGGGTTTTCACCCTTCATTTGTTTTAGCCATAAGAGGGGCTTATGGTCTGTCTGAACCAGGAAGTGTGTACCAAACAAGTATGGCCTCAACTTCTTCAGAGCCCAGACCACAGCAAAGGCCTCCCTCTCTATGGCTGACCAACGTTTCTCTCTAGGGGTCAGCCTTCTGCTAATGAAAGCTACTGGCTGATCCTGACCTTCTTCATTCAATTGTGACAGTACAGCCCCTACCCCCAATTCAGATGCATCAGTTTGAACAATGAACTTCTTGGAGTAATCAGGACTCTGTAGAATGGGAGCAGTGCACATGGCCTGCTTCAGGTCATCAAATGCCTTTTGACAGCTAACTGTCCACTGAACCTTTTTGGGCATTTTCTTAGAAGTTAAGTCATTCAGGGGTGTCACTATTGATCCATACCCCTTGACAAATCTCCTATAGTACCCAGTCAGGCCTAAGAAGGCTCTCACCTGAGTCTGGGTAGTGGGAGCAGTCCAGTCCATGATGGTCTGGATCTTGCTCTGCAAAGGTTGAACCTGGCCTCCACCCACAAGGTGGCCCAGGTACACAACCTGACTCTGCCCTATCTGGCACTTAGTGGCCTTGATAGTCAGGCCTGCCTTTTGCAGGGCCTGTAAAACATTCCTGAGGTGGACCAGGTGATCCTCCCAGGTGGAGCTAAAGACAGCAATATCATCTAGATATGCTGCACTATAGGCTTCCAGACCTGTGAGAACTGTATTCACCAGCCTCTGGAAAGTGGCAGGTGCATTCTTCAGACCAAAGGGCATTACCACAAATTGATAATGCCCACTAGGGGTTGAGAATGCTGTTTTGGGCTTTGCAGTATCAGCTAGTCTGATCTGCCAGTAGCCAGCTGTTAGGTCAAATGTGCTGAGATATTTGGCAGAGGCCAAAGTATCTATGAGCTCATCTGCCCTGGGTATTGGATGGGCATCAGTCCTAGTGACTGCATTGAGACCCCTGTAGTCCACACAAAACCTCATCTCTCTTTTTCCACCACTGGTGTGAGGTTTTGGTACAAGGACCACTGGACTAGCCCAAGGGCTATCTGAGGGTTCAATAACTCCCAATTCCAACATTTTCTGGACTTCAGTCCTGATACAGTCCCTGACATGGTCAGGTTGCCTATAAATCTTGTTTTTAATAGGCAGACTGTCCCCAGTGTCCACTTCATGAGTGCACCAGGTGGTCTGACTGGGTGTCAGTGAAAACATATGTCTAAACTGATTGAGGACTTGCCTGCAATCAGTTTGTTGCTGGGTAGTGAGGCTGCCTGCCAAGGCTACACCATCAACTGACCCATCGTCAGGGTTCTGTGAGAGCAGGTCAGGGAGTGGGTCACTCTCTTCCTCCTGCCCTTCATCAGTAGCCATGAGCAAGCCCATGTCTGCCCTGTCCACATATGGTTTTAACCTGTTGACATGGAGAACCCTGTGGGGACTCCTGGGTGTTCCTAGGTCCACTAAGTAAGTGACCTCACCCTTCTGCTCAACAATAGTGTGGGGTCCACTCCATTTGTCTTGGAGAGCTGCTGGGGCCACTGGCTCCAACACCCACACCTTCTGTCCTGGCTGGTAAACAGTCAGAACAGCCTTTTGGTCATGCCAGGCCTTTTGAAGTTCCTGGCTAGCCTCAAGGTTTTTGGTTGCCTTTTTCATGTACTCAGCCATCCTGGAGCGGAGACCAAGTACATAGTCCACTATATCTTGCTTTGGGGGCTTGAGAGGTAACTCCCATCCTTCCTTCACCAAGCACAGTGGACCCCTCACAGGGTGGCCAAACAGAAGTTCAAAAGGGCTGTAACCAACCCCCTTCTGAGGCACCTCCCTATATGCGAATAAAAGGCAGGGCAAGAGTATGTCCCATCTACGCCTAAGCTTTTCTGGGAGCCCTTTAATCATGCCCTTCAAGGTTTTGTTGAATCTCTCAACTAAACCATTGCATTGTGGGTGATAGGGTGTGGTGAACTTATAAGTCACTCCACACTCCTTCCACATTGCTTTTAAGTACCCAGACATGAAGTTAGCACCCCTGTCTGAGACTACCTCCTTAGGAAAGCCCACTCTTGAGAAAATTCCCAGGAGGGCCCTTGCCACCACAGGTGCTGTAGTGGTCCTGAGGGGAATAGCTTCTGGGTACCTGGTGGCATGATCCACTACCACCAGGATAAACCTGTGCCCAGAGGCTGTTTGGGGATCCATGGGACCAACAATGTCAATCCCTACCCTTTCAAAGGGCACCCCCACCACAGGTAGTGGTATCAGGGGGCCTTTGTAGTGCCACCTGCCTTGCCACTGGCTTGGCAGGTTACACAGGAGCGACAAAACTCCTTGCTGTCTTCAGACATGTGGGGCCAGTGAAAGTGAGGGACAATTCTGTCCCAAGTCTTGTTCTGGCCCAGGTGACCTGCTAAGGGAATATCATGGGCTAGGGTCAATAGGAAGCCCCTGAACTTCAGAGGTATAACCAACCTCCTGGTAGCACCAGGCTTGGGGTCTCTACTCTCTGAGTACAGGAGTCCATCATCCCAATACACTGTATGGGGACCACTAGCTTTCCCAGCAGCCTCAGCAGCAGCTTGCTGTCTGAGGGGTTCAAGGGAGGGGCAGCTCTGCTGCTCCTGGCTCAGATCTGCCCTAGAAGGTCCCCCTGTCCCCAAGAACTCAACCTGGTCAGGTTCAAGTTCCTCTGGGACAGTTCCTTCTTCAGGGCTGAGATCATCCCCCTCAAGGGACTGATCTTCCTCCTGAGCCAAGGGGGAAGGCACTGCCTTAACCCTACTACTCCTCCTCTTGGAAGGCACTTGGTCCATTCTTCCAGAATCCAAGGCCTGTTCAGTGCTAGACATTTTGGCTTGTGACCTGGTCACAGCAAACACATCTGCAGGGATCCCCAGCATTTCTGCATGGGTCCTGAGCTCCACTTCTGCCCAAGCAGAAGTCTCTAAGTCATTGCCAAGCAAGCATTCGACTGGTAGGTTTGCACTCACCACAACCTTCTTAAGGCCAGTTACCCCTCCCCAGGAGAAGTTAACAACTGCCAGAGTATGGTCTGTTCTGACATTGCTAGCATTGGTCACTTGGTACATCTCACCAAGTATAACTTGCCCAGGATTCACAAGGTCTTGTGTCACCATTGTGACACTTGCCCCTGTGTCCCTAAATGCCAAAGCCTCACGTCCATTGATTAAAGGCTGTTGTCTGTACTTGCCCAGATTACTGGGACTCACAGTGGAGGTCACATCCATGCCTCCATCACAGACTAACACAGCCTGAGTCAGTTCTCTGACTAGGTCAGAGCCCAACTCAGTTCCCAGGGTGAACCCTACTAAACCCTTGGCTGGAGCACTTCCACCAACTGTACTAGGGGGAACAGGTGCCTTAGGGGCATTGGTGGGTGCTGGACTGGAGTCTTTGGACTTGGTGCAATCACTGGTCCAGTGGGTCTTTTGCTTACAGACCTTGCACCATGGTTTTCTTTGGCCTTTCCCTTTGGTAGACTGTGAATCCCCACCAGAAGAAGATTTTTGGGGGCCTGATGAAGACTTTTGATCTTTACCCTTCTCCCCACCCTTGTCAGAGTTCTTAGCATCTTGCTTCTTGGTTTCCCCACCTTGGTTCTGTACCTTCTGCTTCACCCTGGTTCTGACCCATTTGTCTGCCTTCTTTCCCAATTCTTGGGGAGAGGTCAGATCAGAGTCTACCAGGTATTGATGCAACAGCTGATTTTGACAGTTATTAAGAATCTGCTCCCTCATTATCAGATTGTACAATCCTGAGAAGTCACACACCTTACTGCCCATCAACCAGCCTTCCAGAGCCTTGGCAGAACAATCCACATAGTCTACCCAGTCTTGAGTCTGTGCTTTTTGGGTGTCTCTGAACTTCAACCTGTACTGTTCAGTGGTTAGGCCAAACCCATCAATAAGAGCACTCTTCAAGACCTTGTAATTATCAGCATCCTCCTCTCTAACAGTGAGGAGCTTATCTCTACCTTTGTCAGCAAAGGAGAGCCACAAGATTGCTGCCCACTGCTCCTGAGGGACCTTCTGTACCTTACAGGCCCTCTCTAGAGCAGTTATCCACTTGTGGATGTCATCCCCATTCTGATAGGGAGGGACAATCTTGCTCAGGTTCCTATGGTCATAGGACCTTTCCCTATCTCTAGGGATATTGCTGCCACCATGGGACTCTAGTCCCAACTTTCTTTTCTCTCTAAAGAGATCTAGGGACTCCCTGTCTAAGGCTACTTGCTTCCTTCTGAGTTCAAGCTGAGCTTCCTCATATTGAATCAGCCTCTTTCTTCTCTCATGAGAGGATTCCCTCCTATGAGATGAGACAGAGCTCCCTATTGAGGTGCCAGAGTGGTTAGACTCCTGAGAAGAAGATCTAGACCTTCTGGGCACACTCACAATCCTTCCTGGGGGGACAAAGGGGGCACTCATTCTGATCCTCCTCTTCATCTTCCTCAGGAGGGGTTGGATTATCCAGGTCAGGGCCATTGTCGCCCTCCTGGCCAGTTTCAGAGGGGGGCTGGGGGTACTGGTACCCCCATTCCCAACCTCATCATCTGCCCCACCCTCAGCTCCTACCCCTTCAGTCCCCAAGGGCTTACTAAGGTCATAAGCCACCAACAACTCCTTGAGGTGTTGGGTGGTGGGGCTTTGGCCTGTCCTTATTTTTCTCAAGTTGCATAAAGCTCTCAATTCCAAGAATGGGAGTGTATCATACTTGGAGGGTGGAAGCTCAATGGCTTCCTGCAAGGATTCTTTAGATCCTACCCTTAAAGACATTACTAGTGTGGTGTGGTGTATGCACTACCTACTCTAGTGTGGCCTACTAAACTCTCTTGAGTTGTAGAAAGGGTTGTGCTATCCCTTAACACACAACTCTAAGTTCAGTAGAACTTACTGTATTCTAAGCTTAAATTATATGTACCTTAGGTACCTTTAGTGGTTTTCAGTTGATCAATTCAATTGAGATTATCTGGTAAAACAATAGCAAGCTGGAATCCCACACGCTGCACACCAATGTGAGAAGTTGGCCTGGTATATGCTGTCCACTAATTATAGTGGGCACCTTGCACCAGTCCAAACAACCCCTTATTGGAGATAGGTTAAAGACAACCTTATTGAAAGCTATCCTAGTGGTAGCTATGGAGAGCAGCCTTCAGGCTAAGTCTTGAAGGAATGTAAAGCAGCTTGTTTTACCAGTCTATAATCTCTTGAGTGACCAAATGAAAGAGCACCACACCAGGTATATATTCAAAATATATGTATTTATTGCTAAACACACCCCTCTAGTCTCTTTATGAGGCTAGAGTTCGAAGTACATAAGTTAGAAGTTATTTAAACACAGTAATAGCACAAATACACGTTTGGGCCCTAGGGGCGTACCAAACCATATACCAATAAAGTGGTATAAGAACCACGACTGAACTAGACACTAGGCCTAGAGCCTCTAGAAGTGCTTGGACCACAAGGAACCACCCAAGGTAGTGACACAGGGGACCCACGGGAGACGCGTGCAGTGTAAATACACAACCGCGATACGCCGTTGACTTCTATGGAGAAAGTCGTGATCGGGAAATTAGAGAAAAGGGACACTTAAAAGAGGACTTGGACCAAACCCTTTGAGATCTAGGACTTTGAAGAGTCTCTACCCACGGGAGCACCGGAGTACTCGTGTTACCTCACCCAGGGAAGCCGGGTGCATAGGTGCCTTTCGGGGTCGGGTTTCGTCGTCGATTTGAATGGCGATCTGCTGCAAAGTGCTGCTGGCGACCAAGTGAAAAGTGTCCGGGTGGATCCAAGAGTGGATCGGAGTTCTGAAGAACCTGAAAGCAGAGGGGACAGAGTCTGGGTCACTAGCCAGTGACCAGGAAGGCGATGGACAGATGCCCACCGATGTCGAGTGCTTCAGGTGCGTTGACGGTCGTCTTGACTCTTCAGCCACGAGGTCCAGGAGGCGTTGTCGGCGACCAGGAGCAGGATTCGGGCTGGTACACGATGTCTGTCGAGTGCTGAGGTGTCGGCGACCGGATTGGACCCAACAAGCCTTGGCAACGGCAAGTCTCGATGCAGAGGAAGATCGTCGATGGTGCAGACCAGCAAGGTCTGGGGAACTCACCCAGCGAGGGTAAGTGAGGGCAGGCCTGGAGCAACCAGGATGCCAAGTTAGGAAAAGATTGGCCTTCGTTAAGGGCTACTAGCCAACGGGCTAGCGACCGCGAAGGAGCCTCGTGACGCCGCACGTGGATCTGGCTTACAGGACACTCGTGGAGTGGGGGCCAGTGATCTTCGGTGCAGGTGGTGCTGGAGGCTAGGGCTACTCGGAGCCCAAAGCACGACTTCTTGGGAGACCCAGAAGAGGATGCACTTGCAAATGTGCTCGGTGTCCAGGGGTCACGGTCTCAAGTCACCCACGATAGCCACGGGCCTCAGCTTTGCTGGGGACTCAGGGTAGCCTCGGGGAAGTCTGAGAATCCACCTCTGGTGATGCGATGACTTCGGCGTCCGACGGGAGCTTCAGAAATGCGAACCGGACAGATGCTTCTTTGGTGCCTGCCAAGCAGGGGAGTCACTCCTTGACCCCAAGGGAGATTCTTCTGTCCTCTAATCGTGAGTAGAGCGTCGAAGGTCCAGGATTCAGTTTCAGAGTTTCGTCCAGGGATAATCTAAAGTCCTAAGGACTGGGTTCCTATCTTTATACTAAAGATAGGGGTTGGACTACTCTGTGGCCCCACCTATGGGTGGGTCAGGGCAGAGGGGTGGCTACACCCCTTTCCCTTTGTCCAGTTCGCGCCAAAGCAGGGGCTGCAAGCCCCTGATCCGGTTTGAACTGGGGTATGCACAGGGACACCAAATGTGCCCCCAGTGCAGGACTTCAAAGCACCCGAAAGTGCTCCCGCCCAGCCCCAATACACATTATCCTGTCTGGGGAGGTGGTCACACCTCCCTGGGACAGGAAACCTATTGTCCAGGCCTCCCCTGCCGGAGTTTCGTCCAGCAGCAGGAGGCCAGACTCGTGTCTGTGGCAGCAGCATCCATTTTGTGATGCCAGGGCTCTGGAAAGAAGTTACCGGGCTAGCCAGAGTTAACATGTCTTTCCCTCTAGAAGGGTGGAATGCTACCCCCGCCGCCAGGATTGGCGGGGGGGTAGTATTCCAAGATGTTTGACACCAAACACGACATGTTTAGGTGCAGCCATTCCAAAGTTAGCATTTTACCGCGAGGATATAATGCGCTTAAGAGTATATGGTCAGGCTGCACTACAAACAGCATCAGAGATGGTCTCCGAACGCTGCAGAGGGGCCCTGCTCATGCAGGGGCACCCTCTCACATAGGAACCATGCACTCTGCCTTTAGGATTGATAAGGCCTGCCTTAGGAGTGACTTATAGGTTTATATGTGTGTATGTATTTAGTGATATAGGTAACCTATATCACAGTAAGGGGTGCATGCACCACCTTACCCAGGCTGCAGTAGCAGACCTGTGGTGTCAGTTTGGATGGCCTTCCAGGGGTGGCATAATACATGCTGCAGCCCCTGGCAGGCCTCTGAGGTACCTATGCCCTTGGTACATAGTATACCATATACTAGGGACTTATAAGGGCACTCCAGATCCCAATCAGTGATGTGCCTAAGGCACATGGAAACCATTTTAGAGAGGAAGCAGCTAGGCTGGGGTTCTGATTAGCAGGGCCCCAGCCAGACTAATGTCGAAAAACAGTGAAGCATCAGCAAAAAGTGGGGGTACCCATGTGAAGCAGATCCTACTCTCCTACACAACCCCCCCCAAACGTAGGGACATTAAACTAACCTTGCCCAGTTAAGTCTTCATGTTCTAAGTGGAAATACCTAGAGAGTCCATCTGCATTGGCATGGTTACTCCCAGGTCTATGTTCCACTGTAAAGTCCATCCCCTGTAGGGAAATGGACCACCTAAGCAGTTTGGGGTTTTCACCCTTCATTTGTTTTAGCCATAAGAGGGGCTTATGGTCTGTCTGAACCAGGAAGTGTGTACCAAACAAGTATGGCCTCAACTTCTTCAGAGCCCAGACCACAGCAAAGGCCTCCCTCTCTATGGCTGACCAACGTTTCTCTCTAGGGGTCAGCCTTCTGCTAATGAAAGCTACTGGCTGATCCTGACCTTCTTCATTCAATTGTGACAGTACAGCCCCTACCCCCAATTCAGATGCATCAGTTTGAACAATGAACTTCTTGGAGTAATCAGGACTCTGTAGAATGGGAGCAGTGCACATGGCCTGCTTCAGGTCATCAAATGCCTTTTGACAGCTAACTGTCCACTGAACCTTTTTGGGCATTTTCTTAGAAGTTAAGTCATTCAGGGGTGTCACTATTGATCCATACCCCTTGACAAATCTCCTATAGTACCCAGTCAGGCCTAAGAAGGCTCTCACCTGAGTCTGGGTAGTGGGAGCAGTCCAGTCCATGATGGTCTGGATCTTGCTCTGCAAAGGTTGAACCTGGCCTCCACCCACAAGGTGGCCCAGGTACACAACCTGACTCTGCCCTATCTGGCACTTAGTGGCCTTGATAGTCAGGCCTGCCTTTTGCAGGGCCTGTAAAACATTCCTGAGGTGGACCAGGTGATCCTCCCAGGTGGAGCTAAAGACAGCAATATCATCTAGATATGCTGCACTATAGGCTTCCAGACCTGTGAGAACTGTATTCACCAGCCTCTGGAAAGTGGCAGGTGCATTCTTCAGACCAAAGGGCATTACCACAAATTGATAATGCCCACTAGGGGTTGAGAATGCTGTTTTGGGCTTTGCAGTATCAGCTAGTCTGATCTGCCAGTAGCCAGCTGTTAGGTCAAATGTGCTGAGATATTTGGCAGAGGCCAAAGTATCTATGAGCTCATCTGCCCTGGGTATTGGATGGGCATCAGTCCTAGTGACTGCATTGAGACCCCTGTAGTCCACACAAAACCTCATCTCTCTTTTTCCACCACTGGTGTGAGGTTTTGGTACAAGGACCACTGGACTAGCCCAAGGGCTATCTGAGGGTTCAATAACTCCCAATTCCAACATTTTCTGGACTTCAGTCCTGATACAGTCCCTGACATGGTCAGGTTGCCTATAAATCTTGTTTTTAATAGGCAGACTGTCCCCAGTGTCCACTTCATGAGTGCACCAGGTGGTCTGACTGGGTGTCAGTGAAAACATATGTCTAAACTGATTGAGGACTTGCCTGCAATCAGTTTGTTGCTGGGTAGTGAGGCTGCCTGCCAAGGCTACACCATCAACTGACCCATCGTCAGGGTTCTGTGAGAGCAGGTCAGGGAGTGGGTCACTCTCTTCCTCCTGCCCTTCATCAGTAGCCATGAGCAAGCCCATGTCTGCCCTGTCCACATATGGTTTTAACCTGTTGACATGGAGAACCCTGTGGGGACTCCTGGGTGTTCCTAGGTCCACTAAGTAAGTGACCTCACCCTTCTGCTCAACAATAGTGTGGGGTCCACTCCATTTGTCTTGGAGAGCTGCTGGGGCCACTGGCTCCAACACCCACACCTTCTGTCCTGGCTGGTAAACAGTCAGAACAGCCTTTTGGTCATGCCAGGCCTTTTGAAGTTCCTGGCTAGCCTCAAGGTTTTTGGTTGCCTTTTTCATGTACTCAGCCATCCTGGAGCGGAGACCAAGTACATAGTCCACTATATCTTGCTTTGGGGGCTTGAGAGGTAACTCCCATCCTTCCTTCACCAAGCACAGTGGACCCCTCACAGGGTGGCCAAACAGAAGTTCAAAAGGGCTGTAACCAACCCCCTTCTGAGGCACCTCCCTATATGCGAATAAAAGGCAGGGCAAGAGTATGTCCCATCTACGCCTAAGCTTTTCTGGGAGCCCTTTAATCATGCCCTTCAAGGTTTTGTTGAATCTCTCAACTAAACCATTGCATTGTGGGTGATAGGGTGTGGTGAACTTATAAGTCACTCCACACTCCTTCCACATTGCTTTTAAGTACCCAGACATGAAGTTAGCACCCCTGTCTGAGACTACCTCCTTAGGAAAGCCCACTCTTGAGAAAATTCCCAGGAGGGCCCTTGCCACCACAGGTGCTGTAGTGGTCCTGAGGGGAATAGCTTCTGGGTACCTGGTGGCATGATCCACTACCACCAGGATAAACCTGTGCCCAGAGGCTGTTTGGGGATCCATGGGACCAACAATGTCAATCCCTACCCTTTCAAAGGGCACCCCCACCACAGGTAGTGGTATCAGGGGGCCTTTGTAGTGCCACCTGCCTTGCCACTGGCTTGGCAGGTTACACAGGAGCGACAAAACTCCTTGCTGTCTTCAGACATGTGGGGCCAGTGAAAGTGAGGGACAATTCTGTCCCAAGTCTTGTTCTGGCCCAGGTGACCTGCTAAGGGAATATCATGGGCTAGGGTCAATAGGAAGCCCCTGAACTTCAGAGGTATAACCAACCTCCTGGTAGCACCAGGCTTGGGGTCTCTACTCTCTGAGTACAGGAGTCCATCATCCCAATACACTGTATGGGGACCACTAGCTTTCCCAGCAGCCTCAGCAGCAGCTTGCTGTCTGAGGGGTTCAAGGGAGGGGCAGCTCTGCTGCTCCTGGCTCAGATCTGCCCTAGAAGGTCCCCCTGTCCCCAAGAACTCAACCTGGTCAGGTTCAAGTTCCTCTGGGACAGTTCCTTCTTCAGGGCTGAGATCATCCCCCTCAAGGGACTGATCTTCCTCCTGAGCCAAGGGGGAAGGCACTGCCTTAACCCTACTACTCCTCCTCTTGGAAGGCACTTGGTCCATTCTTCCAGAATCCAAGGCCTGTTCAGTGCTAGACATTTTGGCTTGTGACCTGGTCACAGCAAACACATCTGCAGGGATCCCCAGCATTTCTGCATGGGTCCTGAGCTCCACTTCTGCCCAAGCAGAAGTCTCTAAGTCATTGCCAAGCAAGCATTCGACTGGTAGGTTTGCACTCACCACAACCTTCTTAAGGCCAGTTACCCCTCCCCAGGAGAAGTTAACAACTGCCAGAGTATGGTCTGTTCTGACATTGCTAGCATTGGTCACTTGGTACATCTCACCAAGTATAACTTGCCCAGGATTCACAAGGTCTTGTGTCACCATTGTGACACTTGCCCCTGTGTCCCTAAATGCCAAAGCCTCACGTCCATTGATTAAAGGCTGTTGTCTGTACTTGCCCAGATTACTGGGACTCACAGTGGAGGTCACATCCATGCCTCCATCACAGACTAACACAGCCTGAGTCAGTTCTCTGACTAGGTCAGAGCCCAACTCAGTTCCCAGGGTGAACCCTACTAAACCCTTGGCTGGAGCACTTCCACCAACTGTACTAGGGGGAACAGGTGCCTTAGGGGCATTGGTGGGTGCTGGACTGGAGTCTTTGGACTTGGTGCAATCACTGGTCCAGTGGGTCTTTTGCTTACAGACCTTGCACCATGGTTTTCTTTGGCCTTTCCCTTTGGTAGACTGTGAATCCCCACCAGAAGAAGATTTTTGGGGGCCTGATGAAGACTTTTGATCTTTACCCTTCTCCCCACCCTTGTCAGAGTTCTTAGCATCTTGCTTCTTGGTTTCCCCACCTTGGTTCTGTACCTTCTGCTTCACCCTGGTTCTGACCCATTTGTCTGCCTTCTTTCCCAATTCTTGGGGAGAGGTCAGATCAGAGTCTACCAGGTATTGATGCAACAGCTGATTTTGACAGTTATTAAGAATCTGCTCCCTCATTATCAGATTGTACAATCCTGAGAAGTCACACACCTTACTGCCCATCAACCAGCCTTCCAGAGCCTTGGCAGAACAATCCACATAGTCTACCCAGTCTTGAGTCTGTGCTTTTTGGGTGTCTCTGAACTTCAACCTGTACTGTTCAGTGGTTAGGCCAAACCCATCAATAAGAGCACTCTTCAAGACCTTGTAATTATCAGCATCCTCCTCTCTAACAGTGAGGAGCTTATCTCTACCTTTGTCAGCAAAGGAGAGCCACAAGATTGCTGCCCACTGCTCCTGAGGGACCTTCTGTACCTTACAGGCCCTCTCTAGAGCAGTTATCCACTTGTGGATGTCATCCCCATTCTGATAGGGAGGGACAATCTTGCTCAGGTTCCTATGGTCATAGGACCTTTCCCTATCTCTAGGGATATTGCTGCCACCATGGGACTCTAGTCCCAACTTTCTTTTCTCTCTAAAGAGATCTAGGGACTCCCTGTCTAAGGCTACTTGCTTCCTTCTGAGTTCAAGCTGAGCTTCCTCATATTGAATCAGCCTCTTTCTTCTCTCATGAGAGGATTCCCTCCTATGAGATGAGACAGAGCTCCCTATTGAGGTGCCAGAGTGGTTAGACTCCTGAGAAGAAGATCTAGACCTTCTGGGCACACTCACAATCCTTCCTGGGGGGACAAAGGGGGCACTCATTCTGATCCTCCTCTTCATCTTCCTCAGGAGGGGTTGGATTATCCAGGTCAGGGCCATTGTCGCCCTCCTGGCCAGTTTCAGAGGGGGGCTGGGGGTACTGGTACCCCCATTCCCAACCTCATCATCTGCCCCACCCTCAGCTCCTACCCCTTCAGTCCCCAAGGGCTTACTAAGGTCATAAGCCACCAACAACTCCTTGAGGTGTTGGGTGGTGGGGCTTTGGCCTGTCCTTATTTTTCTCAAGTTGCATAAAGCTCTCAATTCCAAGAATGGGAGTGTATCATACTTGGAGGGTGGAAGCTCAATGGCTTCCTGCAAGGATTCTTTAGATCCTACCCTTAAAGACATTACTAGTGTGGTGTGGTGTATGCACTACCTACTCTAGTGTGGCCTACTAAACTCTCTTGAGTTGTAGAAAGGGTTGTGCTATCCCTTAACACACAACTCTAAGTTCAGTAGAACTTACTGTATTCTAAGCTTAAATTATATGTACCTTAGGTACCTTTAGTGGTTTTCAGTTGATCAATTCAATTGAGATTATCTGGTAAAACAATAGCAAGCTGGAATCCCACACGCTGCACACCAATGTGAGAAGTTGGCCTGGTATATGCTGTCCACTAATTATAGTGGGCACCTTGCACCAGTCCAAACAACCCCTTATTGGAGATAGGTTAAAGACAACCTTATTGAAAGCTATCCTAGTGGTAGCTATGGAGAGCAGCCTTCAGGCTAAGTCTTGAAGGAATGTAAAGCAGCTTGTTTTACCAGTCTATAATCTCTTGAGTGACCAAATGAAAGAGCACCACACCAGGTATATATTCAAAATATATGTATTTATTGCTAAACACACCCCTCTAGTCTCTTTATGAGGCTAGAGTTCGAAGTACATAAGTTAGAAGTTATTTAAACACAGTAATAGCACAAATACACGTTTGGGCCCTAGGGGCGTACCAAACCATATACCAATAAAGTGGTATAAGAACCACGACTGAACTAGACACTAGGCCTAGAGCCTCTAGAAGTGCTTGGACCACAAGGAACCACCCAAGGTAGTGACACAGGGGACCCACGGGAGACGCGTGCAGTGTAAATACACAACCGCGATACGCCGTTGACTTCTATGGAGAAAGTCGTGATCGGGAAATTAGAGAAAAGGGACACTTAAAAGAGGACTTGGACCAAACCCTTTGAGATCTAGGACTTTGAAGAGTCTCTACCCACGGGAGCACCGGAGTACTCGTGTTACCTCACCCAGGGAAGCCGGGTGCATAGGTGCCTTTCGGGGTCGGGTTTCGTCGTCGATTTGAATGGCGATCTGCTGCAAAGTGCTGCTGGCGACCAAGTGAAAAGTGTCCGGGTGGATCCAAGAGTGGATCGGAGTTCTGAAGAACCTGAAAGCAGAGGGGACAGAGTCTGGGTCACTAGCCAGTGACCAGGAAGGCGATGGACAGATGCCCACCGATGTCGAGTGCTTCAGGTGCGTTGACGGTCGTCTTGACTCTTCAGCCACGAGGTCCAGGAGGCGTTGTCGGCGACCAGGAGCAGGATTCGGGCTGGTACACGATGTCTGTCGAGTGCTGAGGTGTCGGCGACCGGATTGGACCCAACAAGCCTTGGCAACGGCAAGTCTCGATGCAGAGGAAGATCGTCGATGGTGCAGACCAGCAAGGTCTGGGGAACTCACCCAGCGAGGGTAAGTGAGGGCAGGCCTGGAGCAACCAGGATGCCAAGTTAGGAAAAGATTGGCCTTCGTTAAGGGCTACTAGCCAACGGGCTAGCGACCGCGAAGGAGCCTCGTGACGCCGCACGTGGATCTGGCTTACAGGACACTCGTGGAGTGGGGGCCAGTGATCTTCGGTGCAGGTGGTGCTGGAGGCTAGGGCTACTCGGAGCCCAAAGCACGACTTCTTGGGAGACCCAGAAGAGGATGCACTTGCAAATGTGCTCGGTGTCCAGGGGTCACGGTCTCAAGTCACCCACGATAGCCACGGGCCTCAGCTTTGCTGGGGACTCAGGGTAGCCTCGGGGAAGTCTGAGAATCCACCTCTGGTGATGCGATGACTTCGGCGTCCGACGGGAGCTTCAGAAATGCGAACCGGACAGATGCTTCTTTGGTGCCTGCCAAGCAGGGGAGTCACTCCTTGACCCCAAGGGAGATTCTTCTGTCCTCTAATCGTGAGTAGAGCGTCGAAGGTCCAGGATTCAGTTTCAGAGTTTCGTCCAGGGATAATCTAAAGTCCTAAGGACTGGGTTCCTATCTTTATACTAAAGATAGGGGTTGGACTACTCTGTGGCCCCACCTATGGGTGGGTCAGGGCAGAGGGGTGGCTACACCCCTTTCCCTTTGTCCAGTTCGCGCCAAAGCAGGGGCTGCAAGCCCCTGATCCGGTTTGAACTGGGGTATGCACAGGGACACCAAATGTGCCCCCAGTGCAGGACTTCAAAGCACCCGAAAGTGCTCCCGCCCAGCCCCAATACACATTATCCTGTCTGGGGAGGTGGTCACACCTCCCTGGGACAGGAAACCTATTGTCCAGGCCTCCCCTGCCGGAGTTTCGTCCAGCAGCAGGAGGCCAGACTCGTGTCTGTGGCAGCAGCATCCATTTTGTGATGCCAGGGCTCTGGAAAGAAGTTACCGGGCTAGCCAGAGTTAACATGTCTTTCCCTCTAGAAGGGTGGAATGCTACCCCCGCCGCCAGGATTGGCGGGGGGGTAGTATTCCAAGATGTTTGACACCAAACACGACATGTTTAGGTGCAGCCATTCCAAAGTTAGCATTTTACCGCGAGGATATAATGCGCTTAAGAGTATATGGTCAGGCTGCACTACAAACAGCATCAGAGATGGTCTCCGAACGCTGCAGAGGGGCCCTGCTCATGCAGGGGCACCCTCTCACATAGGAACCATGCACTCTGCCTTTAGGATTGATAAGGCCTGCCTTAGGAGTGACTTATAGGTTTATATGTGTGTATGTATTTAGTGATATAGGTAACCTATATCACAGTAAGGGGTGCATGCACCACCTTACCCAGGCTGCAGTAGCAGACCTGTGGTGTCAGTTTGGATGGCCTTCCAGGGGTGGCATAATACATGCTGCAGCCCCTGGCAGGCCTCTGAGGTACCTATGCCCTTGGTACATAGTATACCATATACTAGGGACTTATAAGGGCACTCCAGATCCCAATCAGTGATGTGCCTAAGGCACATGGAAACCATTTTAGAGAGGAAGCAGCTAGGCTGGGGTTCTGATTAGCAGGGCCCCAGCCAGACTAATGTCGAAAAACAGTGAAGCATCAGCAAAAAGTGGGGGTACCCATGTGAAGCAGATCCTACTCTCCTACACAACCCCCCCCAAACGTAGGGACATTAAACTAACCTTGCCCAGTTAAGTCTTCATGTTCTAAGTGGAAATACCTAGAGAGTCCATCTGCATTGGCATGGTTACTCCCAGGTCTATGTTCCACTGTAAAGTCCATCCCCTGTAGGGAAATGGACCACCTAAGCAGTTTGGGGTTTTCACCCTTCATTTGTTTTAGCCATAAGAGGGGCTTATGGTCTGTCTGAACCAGGAAGTGTGTACCAAACAAGTATGGCCTCAACTTCTTCAGAGCCCAGACCACAGCAAAGGCCTCCCTCTCTATGGCTGACCAACGTTTCTCTCTAGGGGTCAGCCTTCTGCTAATGAAAGCTACTGGCTGATCCTGACCTTCTTCATTCAATTGTGACAGTACAGCCCCTACCCCCAATTCAGATGCATCAGTTTGAACAATGAACTTCTTGGAGTAATCAGGACTCTGTAGAATGGGAGCAGTGCACATGGCCTGCTTCAGGTCATCAAATGCCTTTTGACAGCTAACTGTCCACTGAACCTTTTTGGGCATTTTCTTAGAAGTTAAGTCATTCAGGGGTGTCACTATTGATCCATACCCCTTGACAAATCTCCTATAGTACCCAGTCAGGCCTAAGAAGGCTCTCACCTGAGTCTGGGTAGTGGGAGCAGTCCAGTCCATGATGGTCTGGATCTTGCTCTGCAAAGGTTGAACCTGGCCTCCACCCACAAGGTGGCCCAGGTACACAACCTGACTCTGCCCTATCTGGCACTTAGTGGCCTTGATAGTCAGGCCTGCCTTTTGCAGGGCCTGTAAAACATTCCTGAGGTGGACCAGGTGATCCTCCCAGGTGGAGCTAAAGACAGCAATATCATCTAGATATGCTGCACTATAGGCTTCCAGACCTGTGAGAACTGTATTCACCAGCCTCTGGAAAGTGGCAGGTGCATTCTTCAGACCAAAGGGCATTACCACAAATTGATAATGCCCACTAGGGGTTGAGAATGCTGTTTTGGGCTTTGCAGTATCAGCTAGTCTGATCTGCCAGTAGCCAGCTGTTAGGTCAAATGTGCTGAGATATTTGGCAGAGGCCAAAGTATCTATGAGCTCATCTGCCCTGGGTATTGGATGGGCATCAGTCCTAGTGACTGCATTGAGACCCCTGTAGTCCACACAAAACCTCATCTCTCTTTTTCCACCACTGGTGTGAGGTTTTGGCACAAGGACCACTGGACTAGCCCAAGGGCTATCTGAGGGTTCAATAACTCCCAATTCCAACATTTTCTGGACTTCAGTCCTGATACAGTCCCTGACATGGTCAGGTTGCCTATAAATCTTGTTTTTAATAGGCAGACTGTCCCCAGTGTCCACTTCATGAGTGCACCAGGTGGTCTGACTGGGTGTCAGTGAAAACATATGTCTAAACTGATTGAGGACTTGCCTGCAATCAGTTTGTTGCTGGGTAGTGAGGCTGCCTGCCAAGGCTACACCATCAACTGACCCATCGTCAGGGTTCTGTGAGAGCAGGTCAGGGAGTGGGTCACTCTCTTCCTCCTGCCCTTCATCAGTAGCCATGAGCAAGCCCATGTCTGCCCTGTCCACATATGGTTTTAACCTGTTGACATGGAGAACCCTGTGGGGACTCCTGGGTGTTCCTAGGTCCACTAAGTAAGTGACCTCACCCTTCTGCTCAACAATAGTGTGGGGTCCACTCCATTTGTCTTGGAGAGCTGCTGGGGCCACTGGCTCCAACACCCACACCTTCTGTCCTGGCTGGTAAACAGTCAGAACAGCTCTTTGGTCATGCCAGGCCTTTTGAAGTTCCTGGCTAGCCTCAAGGTTTTTGGTTGCCTTTTTCATGTACTCAGCCATCCTGGAGCGGAGACCAAGTACATAGTCCACTATATCTTGCTTTGGGGGCTTGAGAGGTAACTCCCATCCTTCCTTCACCAAGCACAGTGGACCCCTCACAGGGTGGCCAAACAGAAGTTCAAAAGGGCTGTAACCAACCCCCTTCTGAGGCACCTCCCTATATGCGAATAAAAGGCAGGGCAAGAGTATGTCCCATCTACGCCTAAGCTTTTCTGGGAGCCCTTTAATCATGCCCTTCAAGGTTTTGTTGAATCTCTCAACTAAACCATTGCATTGTGGGTGATAGGGTGTGGTGAACTTATAAGTCACTCCACACTCCTTCCACATTGCTTTTAAGTACCCAGACATGAAGTTAGCACCCCTGTCTGAGACTACCTCCTTAGGAAAGCCCACTCTTGAGAAAATTCCCAGGAGGGCCCTTGCCACCACAGGTGCTGTAGTGGTCCTGAGGGGAATAGCTTCTGGGTACCTGGTGGCATGATCCACTACCACCAGGATAAACCTGTGCCCAGAGGCTGTTTGGGGATCCATGGGACCAACAATGTCAATCCCTACCCTTTCAAAGGGCACCCCCACCACAGGTAGTGGTATCAGGGGGGCCTTTGTAGTGCCACCTGCCTTGCCACTGGCTTGGCAGGTTACACAGGAGCGACAAAACTCCTTGCTGTCTTCAGACATGTGGGGCCAGTGAAAGTGAGGGACAATTCTGTCCCAAGTCTTGTTCTGGCCCAGGTGACCTGCTAAGGGAATATCATGGGCTAGGGTCAATAGGAAGCCCCTGAACTTCAGAGGTATCACCAACCTCCTGGTAGCACCAGGCTTGGGGTCTCTACTCTCTGAGTACAGGAGTCCATCATCCCAATACACTGTATGGGGACCACTAGCTTTCCCAGCAGCCTCAGCAGCAGCTTGCTGTCTGAGGGGTTCAAGGGAGGGGCAGCTCTGCTGCTCCTGGCTCAGATCTGCCCTAGAAGGTCCCCCTGTCCCCAAGAACTCAACCTGGTCAGGTTCAAGTTCCTCTGGGACAGTTCCTTCTTCAGGGCTGAGATCATCCCCCTCAAGGGACTGATCTTCCTCCTGAGCCAAGGGGGAAGGCACTGCCTTAACCCTACTACTCCTCCTCTTGGAAGGCACTTGGTCCATTCTTCCAGAATCCAAGGCCTGTTCAGTGCTAGACATTTTGGCTTGTGACCTGGTCACAGCAAACACATCTGCAGGGATCCCCAGCATTTCTGCATGGGTCCTGAGCTCCACTTCTGCCCAAGCAGAAGTCTCTAAGTCATTGCCAAGCAAGCATTCGACTGGTAGGTTTGCACTCACCACAACCTTCTTAAGGCCAGTTACCCCTCCCCAGGAGAAGTTAACAACTGCCAGAGTATGGTCTGTTCTGACATTGCTAGCATTGGTCACTTGGTACATCTCACCAAGTATAACTTGCCCAGGATTCACAAGGTCTTGTGTCACCATTGTGACACTTGCCCCTGTGTCCCTAAATGCCAAAGCCTCACGTCCATTGATTAAAGGCTGTTGTCTGTACTTGCCCAGATTACTGGGACTCACAGTGGAGGTCACATCCATGCCTCCATCACAGACTAACACAGCCTGAGTCAGTTCTCTGACTAGGTCAGAGCCCAACTCAGTTCCCAGGGTGAACCCTACTAAACCCTTGGCTGGAGCACTTCCACCAACTGTACTAGGGGGAACAGGTGCCTTAGGGGCATTGGTGGGTGCTGGACTGGAGTCTTTGGACTTGGTGCAATCACTGGTCCAGTGGGTCTTTTGCTTACAGACCTTGCACCATGGTTTTCTTTGGCCTTTCCCTTTGGTAGACTGTGAATCCCCACCAGAAGAAGATTTTTGGGGGCCTGATGAAGACTTTTGATCTTTACCCTTCTCCCCACCCTTGTCAGAGTTCTTAGCATCTTGCTTCTTGGTTTCCCCACCTTGGTTCTGTACCTTCTGCTTCACCCTGGTTCTGACCCATTTGTCTGCCTTCTTTCCCAATTCTTGGGGAGAGGTCAGATCAGAGTCTACCAGGTATTGATGCAACAGCTGATTTTGACAGTTATTAAGAATCTGCTCCCTCATTATCAGATTGTACAATCCTGAGAAGTCACACACCTTACTGCCCATCAACCAGCCTTCCAGAGCCTTGGCAGAACAATCCACATAGTCTACCCAGTCTTGAGTCTGTGCTTTTTGGGTATCTCTGAACTTCAACCTGTACTGTTCAGTGGTTAGGCCAAACCCATCAATAAGAGCACTCTTCAAGACCTTGTAATTATCAGCATCCTCCTCTCTAACAGTGAGGAGCTTATCTCTACCTTTGTCAGCAAAGGAGAGCCACAAGATTGCTGCCCACTGCTCCTGAGGGACCTTCTGTACCTTACAGGCCCTCTCTAGAGCAGTTATCCACTTGTGGATGTCATCCCCATTCTGATAGGGAGGGACAATCTTGCTCAGGTTCCTATGGTCATAGGACCTTTCCCTATCTCTAGGGATCTGGCTGCCACCATGGGACTCTAGTCCCAACTTTCTTTTCTCTCTAAAGAGATCTAGGGACTCCCTGTCTAAGGCTACTTGCTTCCTTCTGAGTTCAAGCTGAGCTTCCTCATATTGAATCAGCCTCTTTCTTCTCTCATGAGAGGATTCCCTCCTATGAGATGAGACAGAGCTCCCTATTGAGGTGCCAGAGTGGTTAGACTCCTGAGAAGAAGATCTAGACCTTCTGGGCACACTCACAATCCTTCCTGGGGGGACAAAGGGGGACTCATTCTGATCCTCCTCTTCATCTTCCTCAGGAGGGGTTGGATTATCCAGGTCAGGGCCATTGTCGCCCTCCTGGCCAGTTTCAGAGGGGGGCTGGGGGTACTGGTACCCCCATTCCCAACCTCATCATCTGCCCCACCCTCAGCTCCTACCCCTTCAGTCCCCAAGGGCTTACTAAGGTCATAAGCCACCAACAACTCCTTGAGGTGTTGGGTGGTGGGGCTTTGGCCTGTCCTTATTTTTCTCAAGTTGCATAAAGCTCTCAATTCCAAGAATGGGAGTGTATCATACTTGGAGGGTGGAAGCTCAATGGCTTCCTGCAAGGATTCTTTAGATCCTACCCTTAAAGACATTACTAGTGTGGTGTGGTGTATGCACTACCTACTCTAGTGTGGCCTACTAAACTCTCTTGAGTTGTAGAAAGGGTTGTGCTATCCCTTAACACACAACTCTAAGTTCAGTAGAACTTACTGTATTCTAAGCTTAAATTATATGTACCTTAGGTACCTTTAGTGGTTTTCAGTTGATCAATTCAATTGAGATTATCTGGTAAAACAATAGCAAGCTGGAATCCCACACGCTGCACACCAATGTGAGAAGTTGGCCTGGTATATGCTGTCCACTAATTATAGTGGGCACCTTGCACCAGTCCAAACAACCCCTTATTGGAGATAGGTTAAAGACAACCTTATTGAAAGCTATCCTAGTGGTAGCTATGGAGAGCAGCCTTCAGGCTAAGTCTTGAAGGAATGTAAAGCAGCTTGTTTTACCAGTCTATAATCTCTTGAGTGATCAAATGAAAGAGCACCACACCAGGTATATATTCAAAATATATGTATTTATTGCTAAACACACCCCTCTAGTCTCTTTATGAGGCTAGAGTTCGAAGTACATAAGTTAGAAGTTATTTAAACACAGTAATAGCACAAATACACGTTTGGGCCCTAGGGGCGTACCAAACCATATACCAATAAAGTGGTATAAGAACCACGACTGAACTAGACACTAGGCCTAGAGCCTCTAGAAGTGCTTGGACCACAAGGAACCACCCAAGGTAGTGACACAGGGGACCCACGGGAGACGCGTGCAGTGTAAATACACAACCGCGATACGCCGTTGACTTCTATGGAGAAAGTCGTGATCGGGAAATTAGAGAAAAGGGACACTTAAAAGAGGACTTGGACCAAACCCTTTGAGATCTAGGACTTTGAAGAGTCTCTACCCACGGGAGCACCGGAGTACTCGTGTTACCTCACCCAGGGAAGCCGGGTGCATAGGTGCCTTTCGGGGTCGGGTTTCGTCGTCGATTTGAATGGCGATCTGCTGCAAAGTGCTGCTGGCGACCAAGTGGAAAGTGTCCGGGTGGATCCAAGAGTGGATCGGAGTTCTGAAGAACCTGAAAGCAGAGGGGACAGAGTCTGGGTCACTAGCCAGTGACCAGGAAGGCGATGGACAGATGCCCACCGATGTCGAGTGCTTCAGGTGCGTTGACAGTCGTCTTGACTCTTCAGCCACGAGGTCCAGGAGGCGTTGTCGGCGACCAGGAGCAGGATTCGGACTGGTACACGATGTTTGTCGAGTGCTGAGGTGTTGGCGACCGGATTGGACCCAACAAGCCTTGGCAACGGCAAGTCTCGATGTAGAGGAAGATCGTCGATGGTGCAGACCAGCAAGGTCTGAGGAACTCACCCAGCGAGGGTAAGTG
Source organism: Calotriton arnoldi (assembly GCA_963921515.1). Lineage (NCBI taxonomy): Eukaryota > Metazoa > Chordata > Amphibia > Caudata > Salamandridae > Calotriton > Calotriton arnoldi. The sequence continues at coordinate 29,829 of CAWUFW010020091.1, forward strand.
AGGGCTGGCCTGGAGCAACCAGGATGCCAAGTTAGAAAAAGATTGGCTTTCGTTAAGGGCTACTAGCCAACGGGCTAGCGACCGCGAAGGAGCCTCGTGATGCCGCACGTGGATCTGGCTTACAGGACACTCGTGGAGTGGGGGCCAGTGATCTTCGGTGCAGGTGGTGCTGGAGGCTAGGGCTACTCGGAGCCCAAAGCACGACTTCTTGGGAGACCCAGAAGAGGATGCACTTGCAAATGTGCTCGGTGTCCAGGGGTCACGGTCTCAAGTCACCCACGATAGCCACGGGCCTCAGCTTTGCTGGGGACTCAGGGTAGCCTCGGGGAAGTCTGAGAATCCACCTCTGGTGATGCGATGACTTCGGCGTCCGACGGGAGCTTCAGAAATGCGAACCGGACAGATGCTTCTTTGGTGCCTGCCAAGCAGGGGAGTCACTCCTTGACCCCAAGGGAGATTCTTCTGTCCTCTAATCGTGAGTAGAGCGTCGAAGGTCCAGGATTCAGTTTCAGAGTTTCGTCCAGGGATAATCTAAAGTCCTAAGGACTGGGTTCCTATCTTTATACTAAAGATAGGGGTTGGACTACTCTGTGGCCCCACCTATGGGTGGGTCAGGGCAGAGGGGTGGCTACACCCCTTTCCCTTTGTCCAGTTCACGCCAAAGCAGGGGCTGCAAGCCCCTGATCCGGTTTGAACTGGGGTATGCACAGGGACACCAAATGTGCCCCCAGTGCAGGACTTCAAAGCACCCGAAAGTGCTCCCGCCCAGCCCCAATACACATTATCCTGTCTGGGGAGGTGGTCACACCTCCCTGGGACAGGAAACCTATTGTCCAGGCCTCCCCTGCCGGAGTTTCGTCCAGCAGCAGGAGGCCAGACTCGTGTCTGTGGCAGCAGCATCCATTTTGTGATGCCAGGGCTCTGGAAAGAAGTTACCGGACTAGTCAGAGTTAACATGTCTTTCCCTCTAGAAGGGTGGAATGCTACCCCCGCCGCCAGGATTGGCGGGGGGTAGTATTCCAAGATGTTTGACACCAAACACGACATGTTTAGGTGCAGCCATTCCAAAGTTAGCATTTTACCGCGAGGATATAATGCGCTTAAGAGTATATGGTCAGGCTGCACTACAAACAGCATCAGAGATGGTCTCCGAACGCTGCAGAGGGGCCCTGCTCATGCAGGGGCACCCTCTCACATAGGAACCATGCACTCTGCCTTTAGGATTGATAAGGCCTGCCTTAGGAGTGACTTATAGGTTTATATGTGTGTATGTATTTAGTGATATAGGTAACCTATATCACAGTAAGGGGTGCATGCACCACCTTACCCAGGCTGCAGTAGCAGACCCGTGGTGTCAGTTTGGATGGCCTTCCAGGGGTGGCATAATACATGCTGCAGCCCCTGGCAGGCCTCTGAGGTACCTATGCCCTTGGTACATAGTATACCATATACTAGGGACTTATAAGGGCACTCCAGATCCCAATCAGTGATGTGCCTAAGGCACATGGAAACCATTTTAGAGAGGAAGCAGCTAGGCTGGGGTTCTGATTAGCAGGGCCCCAGCCAGACTAATGTCGAAAAACAGTGAAGCATCAGCAAAAAGTGGGGGTACCCATGTGAAGCAGATCCTACTCTCCTACAATGGCCCCCCAACTTCTCCCTCCAGCAGTGGACCAAGCCCTCTCTCTGGCTATTTCTAGGGTGCTGGCTCCTCTTAGGGATCAGGTTGATAAGCTGGCGAAAAGCATCCCTGGGGTGTTCAGTGACCCAGATCTGGTGGTGGCGGGTCCAAGTAGCTCCCAGACGGGGAATAAAAGCGCCGTTAAGCATAACGTGGGGCACTTGGAAGGATTTGATAAACTTACGGAGACCTTCCTCAAGAGTGCGCGAACGCTAAAACATGCACCCTGCCGGGAGGAGGAGGGGCCCGGAGAAAATTGCGACACTGTCACCACTATTGTAGACCCCGACAGCGGGTTTCCCTTAGAGGGAGAGGGTGTATCGGAGGACAATTTCTCCTCCGATGAGGATAAGGACTCGGGGCGTACCTGGCGTCCAAAGTCCCACTCCTCTCAGTCCACGGTTGGGGACGGGGTCCACTCGAACATGTTCGAGCCTACCCAAATTTACCATCCTAGGTCGGCAGAGTGGACACCTGATGCCAAAGTGGCAGAGTATGTGGTGGGGAAAATCCATCAACCCCTTGAAAGGGAGGTCAGGAATAGGATGAGGGGAGAATGCCCAAGGCCCTCACTGAAGGTGAAGGTGGCACACACGCCTGAAATTGATGAGAAACTATGTACCTTTTTCTCCAAGTATATGAGGGATCCCAAGATAGGAATTGATAGGTCTTGGACGTGGTAGGGCCCTTGACCCAAATTATTCAATTGACGGAGCGTTCCAAAGAGTCAGGATCCCCTTTGTCCACGGATATTGTGGCTGGTTGGGCGCACTACCCTAAACCCTAAAACACTACCTCCTCCACTACCCAAACACCACTGCACTACCCTAAACCCTAAAACACTACCCCCAGCACGACCGACACCCTACACTACCCAAACATAACTGCACTACCCTAAACCCTAAAACACTACCACCAGCACGACTCCCTACACTACCCAAACACCACTGCACTACCCTAAACCCTAAAACACTATCCCCAGCATGACTCCCCACACTACCCAAACACCACTGCACTACACTAAACCCTAAATATATCCCCAGCATGACCTCCCACACTACACAAACACCACTGCACTACCCTAAACCCTAAAACACTGCCCCCAGCATGACCCCCTACACTACCCAAACACCACTGCACTACCCTAAACCCTAAAACGCTAAGCCCAGCATGACCCCCTACACTACCCAAAAACCACTGCACTACCCTATACCCTAAAACACTACCCCCTACACTACACAAACACGACTGCACTACCCTAAACCCTAAAACACTACCCACAGCATGACCCCCTTCACTACACAAACACCACTGCACTGCCCTAAACCCTAAAACACTACCCCAGCACTACCCCCTACACTACCCAAACACCACTGCACTAACATAAACCCTAAAACACTACCCCAGCACAACCCCCTACAGTACACAAACACCACTGCACTACCCTAAACCCTAAAACACTACCCCCAGCACGACTCCCTACACTACCCAAACACCACTGCCTTACCCTAAACCCTAAATCTACCCCCAGCATGACCCCCTACACTACCCAAACACCACTGAAATACACTAAACCATAAAACACTACCCCCAGCATGACCCCCTACACTACACAAACACCACTGCACTACCCTAAACCCTAAAACACTACCACCAGCATGACCCCCTACACTACTCAAACACCACTGCACTACCCTAAACCCTAAAACACTACACCAGCACGACCCCCTACACTACCCATACTCCACTGCACTACCCTAAACCCTAAAACACTACCCCCAGCACGACCCCCTACACCACCCAAACACCACTGCACTACCCTAAACCCTAGAAAAGAAACCCCCACCCCATGCCCAATCCCCCTTACCTCTCACTCCTCATGGTTCCTCTCTCCTCATGGTTCCTGCTTCACGTCATCTCTGAGGGGTGGTGCACGTCGTTGTGAGGAAATGGAACAGCCTCTGTTTCCTTACAACGACATGGATCGTCTACATGTTTTTTAGAACGCATGGTCATTTACCATACATACCTTTACAACAAAATTCGTTGTAAAGGCATGCGTGGTAAATGACCATGCGCTCTAAAAAAATGCGTAGTAATGACTTTGTGACGTACAACGCATGCGTGGTAATGCATGCATTGTAATGGTATTGCAAAGTAAAAAAGTCGTTGTAACGGCTGTTTACCGATCGAAGCTGGCCCCTGTTCTTCAGTGAGCCGTTTATTTGATTAATTAGGAGGAAGAAATGTGTTTTTTTTACCGAAAACTGCATTCCCAGCTGTTGTATTGTGAAAGTGTCTGTGTGGCCTGGTTTCACATTTCCGGTGAGAGAGTGGAAGAGTCTGTTTGGATCTAAAGGAGTTCTGTTGTTGGACGGGGCCGGCGCGACATGTCATCAGAAAACATAGCTAATGGAAAGCGTCCTCCCTGAAGTGTAGAGCAGTGCCATGAGAGGTCAACGAGTGTGTGTCCCACCGCAGTATGACCGTACCGCGTGACCCATGTGCCGCCTCCAGGGTACAGGAGGCAGAAGCGGCATTGCAGGTCCTCTTGAAGACCATTGTAGCACTAATTCCACATTTTGGTAGTAGGGCATTTTAACTTTGTTGTTCCTGCCAGATACAAAGAGAAGATCCTGTGTTATTCAGTGCCCTCGTTACCTTTTTTGTGGGTTGTGGTGCTTGTCACTTCGCTGCCCCGCCGGTGCACACGACTGGGCACCCCATCTGGTGTGCCATCTGCAGGGCTTCTGCCCTTGGATCACTGGTTTCAGTTTCTGGAGTGGCAACATAAACAGTTGCTCCCAAAGGACTAGCCTGAACACTTAGGTGAATATCCCCTGCACCAGCATTCCACGGAAATTCTTTCCTAGCTCTCCCACGTCAACGAGCACGGCTCCGCTCGCGACACCGTATGACGTCATCGGAGCCATAAGAGGACCTCGTCGGCGTGCTGACGTCAGTTCCACCCATTGTTTCCGTGCCACCGAGGCAAACAGGGGACGGAGACATTTTCATATGTATACATAGTATAATAAATATATATATTCACTGAAAAAACCATATGTTTCAGGCACGTTATAGTTAGAAATTAGCATGTAAAAAACCTTAGAAATTCACTGAAAAAACCATAGGTTTCAGGCACGTTATAGTTAGAAATTAGCATTTAAAAAACCATAGAAATTCACAGAAAAAAACATAGGTTTCAGGGGCGTTATAGTTAGTTGGACATTTCACTAGTACAAAACCATAAAAATTCCCCCGTTATAGTTAGTTCAGCTAACTATAACTCGTGTGTCCGCAATGCACTGCTGATGACGTCACATATTACATCACTCATGACATGGCCAGTGACATCACTCATGACATCACTGATGACATCTCAAATGACATCACTGATGACATCACTGATGACATCATCCAGTGAATGTGTGTTTTTCTGAAAATTAAATATGTTTTATATATGTATATCTCAAGGACGATGGAAGAATAAATGGGTATATAAGTGTCTAAATGGATGATTTTTTTTGTAAAATTGATTGTATAACTGACTAAGTGTATCTTAGTGAATACATGGGTTAGTGAGTAATGTTGAAATATGAAAATATCTGTATCAGTCTCTCACTTTGTGTATAAGTGGCTGCATGGGTTGGTGAGTAGCTACATGAGTGTCTATATGGGTTATTAGTTGGTTTTTGAGTATCAGTATGAGTGTCTGAGTGTCTGTATGGTTCGGTGGGGGGTATTACTTAGTGCATAGATGCATGAATGAGTGACTCACTGTTTGTATGTGTTGAAGACAGCATGTGTGTAGGACTGTATAGATGGATGAGTATGTGTATGGGTGTGTTAGTGAGTGAATGACTGTCTCAATAGTGTCTTTATGAGTAACTACATATGTTTTAAACTAGTATATGTGAGTATTGGTGTATATAAGTGAGTATATGTGAGAGTTAGAGATTGGAAGAGTTCCTGTACAAATAAGTAGGTGTTTCTATAAGTGATTGTTTAAGAGAGTAAGTATGTGTAAGTTTCTGTAGAAGTAAGTGTGGTAGTGTGTGTATAACTGTATATGTAAGTAAATGGATGTTTGATACTTTATTTGCATTTGTGACTATGTGTGTGAGTAACTCTATGGATGAGTGGCGGTGTGTAATAGGATGTATAGGTGTATGAGTACATATGATGAGTGAGTACATGTATGAGTGACTGTATAGGGACTGTTGGTGAATGAGTGGATGTGTGTGTAGATCTTGGAATTACTGAATAGGTGTGTTGTAACTGGTATTGGTATGTCCATTGTTTTGAAAATGTTAGTTTGTATTTTTGAGTGTGTGTATCAAAGGTTATAATAGGGTGACAGGAGGTCTGCCACTCTATCACAAGGATGATGTCATCAGTGATGTCATCAGTGATGTCATTTGAGATGTCATCAGTGATGTCATGAGTGATGTCACTGACCATGTCATGAGTGATGTAATATGTGACATCATCAGCAGTGCATTGCGGGCGCGCGAGTTATAGTTAGCTGAACTAACTATAACGGGGGAATTTCTATGGTTTTGTACGAGTGAAATGTCCAACTAACTATAGCGCCCCTGAAACCTATGGTTTTTTCAGTGAATATATTATCTACTGGCGGTCGCCAGTAGATAGTTATAGTTAGGACCTATTTTCCATAGGAAATCCGCAACATTCTATTTGAAATATCGTTGGCGCCGGTTGACGAACCTTCGCGAAAGTTTCCAACTTGTTGGGGCGCTCCGGTCCGCTCCTATCCTGAAAGTCTCGGGGTGATTCGTCAAGCAGGGGCCGAGAAAAAAGGGGGGTCCCAAAACGTGTTTTCCCCATTCATTTTTCCATAGGAACCTTTAGTCGCAGCTACAGCCCGAACTGCTGAACGGAATTACACCAAAATTGGCAAAGAGGTAGCCTTTGGTTCAGACTCATGCCTTTTGCTTAAATGGTGTACATCCGTTCAGTAGTTTCTGAGAAAATCACAAGTAAAATCACATATATATCTATGGCCGCGTCGGATCCGCGCACCCTGAGTGCACCCTGTGCGCACCGTCCCGATCAGGAGCTGCATGCTAATTGGCTGACAAGTGGCTGTCAACACTCCAAATCAGGAAGTGTTGGCAGCCATTTTGTCCCTAGGTAGAACCGAGGCAGAAGAAACAAGGGCGCAAAACGCACAAAGGGGGCAGGGTAGAAACACCCTGACCCCCTAGGTCTGCTCAGGGGGTCCCACAAGGACCCCTGGGCAGAAAAAGCATTTTTTTAAAAACAAAATCGGCGGGATGCGCTTAGGGTGCGCGGATCCCGCCGAAAAAAAAACCGAAGCCCTGTCTCCCGCGCTTCGTTGTTAATTGGCCCCCGGGTGGGCCAAGTCCCGGGGGCATGCGGGGGTTATGAATTTAAAGAATGGGGGCCTCTAAGGCCTCCAAGCCCCGGGGACCGCCACTCCCCGGGGCTTTAAAAACAAATGGTGCGGGAGGGCTCTCGGCCCTCCCGCAGCCCCGGGGACCGCCACCCCCGGGGCTCCTTTTTAAAATGAAAATTACCTGTGTGGGGGGCTCCAGCCCCCCACATGCTCCGGAGACAGCCACCTCCCCGGGGCACTAAAGATTTAAATATGGGGGACAATTACGGACCCCCAGAGCCCCGGGGACCACCACCTCCCCGGGGCTTTCAAGATGGTGGGAGGGGGGCCGCGCGGCCCCCCTCCTGGAGCCCTTGATGGCCCTGGGGACCGCCACCCCCCAGGGCTGGCTCCTGCAGTGTCCCGGGGTGCCCACCCCCAGGACACTGTAGTTTGCTATGGCAGGGCGGGAGCCTCGCTGCTCCCGTCCTGTCATAGCAAACTGCTTTGGATATTGGAAGAGAGAGCAGGGAAACCTGCTCTCGCTTCCAATATCCAAAGCACATTGCTTTTCCACACGGGGAGCTGCATCTTAGAAGCTCCCCATGTGGAAAAGCAATGCCGGCTCCCGAGGGACGCGGGGAGCCGGCGGAACCGTGGGGGGATTGGGGACCCCCCACAGTCCCCAACGGAGAGTGCCAGCCCCGGGGGATGGGGTCCCTGGGGCTACAAGTGACCCTGGAGGGGGCCACGCGGCCCCCCTCCCCAAAATGAAATAAAAAAATTAATTAAAAAAAAAAAAGGCCGGGCCCCGGGGGATGGGGTCCCCGGGGCCATAAGTGGCCTGAGGAGGGGGGCAATGCAGCCCCCCTCCATAATTTTTATTTAAAAAAAAAAAGAAGGCCATGCCCCGGGGGATGGGGTCCCCGGGGCCGATTAAGGCCTGGGGAAGGGGGCCACGCGGTCCCCTTCCAAATTTTTTTTAAAAAAACAAAATATTAGGGGGCAGGCCCTGGGGGATGGGGTCCCCAGGGCCCAAAAATTAGAAAAAGAAGGGGGGCCACACAGCCCCCCTTCTTAAAAAAATAAATAAAAAGTACCGGCATCGCGCCGGAGGCCACGCCCCCTCCTTGGAGCACTCTACAAACATGCCCCCTGGCACGTTTGCAGATGGGGAACAAATTCCCCTTGAATACTGGGGGTCCCTGGGGGCCAACTAGCCCACCAGGAACCTCCAGTATGCACCAGGGGGCTGCGTTGCAGAGAGGTGTACAGAGGCCACGCCCCTTTTTACACCTCTCTGCAACGCAGCTCTGTGGCGCTTTTTGGAGGTACATGGTGGGCTAATTGGACTCCAGGGACCCTCAGGATTCAAGGGGACTTAATCCCCCAACTTAAAACGCGCCACAGGGCGCGTTTGAACAGTGGTGAAGGGAGGGGGCGGGGCTTCAGGTGACATGTGTGCAAACAGGCCCCGTGGCGCGTTTTAAGATGGGGAATTAAATCCCCTTCAATCCTGAGGGTCTCTGGGGGCCAACTAACCCACCAGGTACGACCAGAAAGCGCCACAGAGCTGCGTTGCAGAGAGGTGCAAGAAGGGGCGTGGCCTCTGAACACCTCTCTGCAACGCAGCTCCCTGGCGCATTCTGGAGGTACAAGGTGGGCTAGTTGGACGCCAGGGACCCTCATGATTAAAGGGGACTTAATCCCCCAACTTAAAACGCGCCACGGGCCACGTTTGCACAGATGTCACCTCAGGCCCCGCCCCCTCCCTTCACCATTGTGCAAATATTCCTCTAAAATCAGCCGAACTACGAATTCCGATTTACTCACCTGTTATCAGGAGAGACCTCAATGCTGCATCTTTGAGCCCAGTACTGATCCTGAAAAGTAATTTTAACCGTACTTACCAGTAACTTGAATTTCCTTCCATAGGATATCATTGCTTGCTTTTTGCTGAAAAAATTTCTAAGTGTCGATTTTTGAAACTTACAAATATTCCTCTAAAATCAGCCGAACTACGAATTCCGATTTACTCACCTGTTATCAGGAGAGACCTCAGTGCTGCATCTTTGAGCCCAATACTGATACTGAAAAGTAATTTTAACCGTACTTACCAGTAACTTGAATTTCCTTCCATAGGCTAACATTGACTGGTTTCACTTTGAAATTCTTCTGTGTGGAGTTTTGGAACTTTATAATATTCCTCTAAAGTCAGCCGAACTACGAATTCCGATTTAATCACCTGTTATCAGGAGAGACCTCAGTGCTGCATCTTTGAGTCCAGTACTGATCCTGAAAAGTAATTTTAACCGTACTTACCAGTAACTTGAATTTCCTTCCATAGGCTAACATTGACTGGTTTCACTTGGAAATTCTTGTGTGTCGATTTTTGAAACTTACAAATATTCCTCTAAAATCAGCCGAACTACGAATTCCGATTTACTCACCTGATCTCAGGAGAGACCTCAGTGCTGCATCTTTGAGCCCAGTACTGATCCTGAAAAGTAATTCTAACCGTACTTACCAGTAACTTGAATTTCCTTCCATAGGCTAACATTGACTGGTTTCACTTGGAAATTCTTCTAAGTGTGGAGTTTTGGAACTTTATAATATTCCTCTAAAATCAGCTGAACTACGAATTCCGATTTACTCACCTGTTATCAGGAGAGAACCTAGTGCTGCATCTTTTAGCCCAGCACTGACCTTGAAAAGTAATTCTAACCGTACTTACCAGTAACTTGTATTTCCTTCCATAGGAATCCCTTGTCTGGTTTTCAGCAGAAAAGTTTCAAAGTGTCGTTTTTCACAAACTACAAATATTCCTTAAAAATCGCCTGTATGAGAGATGCACCAGTGCTGGATCCAGGATCCACCACTGAGTAAGAAAAAGTAACGATAACACTACTTACCTGCTAAATGAATTTCCTCCCATAGGATAACATTGGTGATTCTATGTGAAAAAGTTTCTGTGTCAACTTTTAAAATACAATAATATTCCTTAAAAATCACTACTGGAACCAAAACGCTTTTACTCAACTGTTTACAGGAGATGTCCCAGGACTGAATCTAGGATCCAGTCCTGTGGTTAGAAAAGTAATCCATAAAGTAACTGATTGCATTTAACTAGAAATTCACATTGAGCTCAGTGTTGCATTGTGTTTGAAATTGTGTTGCCCATTGCAACAACTGTAACTACTGTACTTAAAAGTCTATTGCCTATTTGCAAAGTATTTAAACTAAAGTAATTCATTCTGAGAAAGTATATTTTGTAATGTAATGTATAATGTAATTACAATGTAATTTAAAAAATAAAATATCTAAAAATAAATAGTTTTAAAAAATGTAGTAAATCAGTATCAAAAAAATAAATATAACAATTAATACATTTAAAAATTGTCATTTACAAAACCTTTGAAATTCACTGAAAAAAACATAGGTTTCAGACATGTTATAATTAGGAATTAGCATTTAAAAAACCTTTGAAATTCACTGAAAAAACCATAGGTTTCAGGCGCGTTATAGTTAGAAATTAGCATTTAAAAAACCTTACAAATTCACTGAAAAAACCATAGGTTTTAGGGACAGTTATAGTTAGTTGGACATTGCACTCGTACAAAACCCGTGAAATTCCCTCGTTATAGTTAGTTCAGCTAACTATAACTCGCGCCCCCGCAATGCACTGCTGATGACGTCACATATTACATCACTCATGACATGATCAGTGACATCACTGATGACATCACTGATGACATCTCAAATGACATCACTGATGACATCACTGATGACATCATCCACGTGATAATCTGATGCACCTCCTCACACCCTAATATAACCTTTGATACACCCACTCTAAATTACAGACTGCCATTCGCAAAACCATAGGCACTCCAACACCAATAACTACATACCCACTCACTGATTCTTAGGTCTACACACACATCCACTCACTCACCCGTACTGTCACTTATACTTACGGTCACTCAGTACAGGACTATCATATGCACTCATACTCCTATATAGACACTCAAACACCGGCACTCATCCATAGAGGTACTCACACACCTAGTCAGTCATGCAAATAATTAAACACACTGCCATTTACTCATCTATACAGTTATACACACACCAGCTCACTTACTCATACAAATACTAGCACAGTCTTACGCTCTTATACAATCACTGATACAAGCACACACTCATCCATACAGTCACTCTCACAATCACACACTCTCGCTTATAGCTATTTATATACTCCAACACACATATATACTGCCTTTCACATATGTAGTTACTCACACATGTACCACTGGGACATACATTCACTCACTAACACACTCTTACACACACTTACCCACCCATACAGTCTATCAAAGACGTACTCTTGAAACCATCCACCCAGTGAATCACCCACTCACACATCTATGCACAGTCGCTGAACACCCCACCCACACAAACACTCAGGCACCCATACAGATACTCAGACAACCAATCAATAACTCATATAGACACTCATGTAGCTATTCACAAACCCATGCAGCCACTTACACAGCAACAGACAGACGGATACAGACATTCACCCAGTTTAGTCACTAACCCATGCATTCAGTAAGATACGTTTAATCACTCACTTATAGAGTTAGTCACACACCTACTAAATCATCCATACAGACACTTATACACCCACTCATTCTTCAATACGCCTTTCCCTATATATATTAAAAATATTTAAACTTTACAGAAACACACAGTCACTGGATGATGTCATCAGTGATGTCATTTGAGATGTCATCAGTGATGTCACTGACCATGTCATGAGTGATGTAATATGTGACGTCATCAGCAGTGCATTGCGGGGGCGCGAGCTATAGTTAGCTGAACTAACTATAACGGGGGAATTTCACGGGTTTTGTACGAGTGCAATGTCCAACTAACTATAACTGTCCCTAAAACCTATGGTTTTTTCAGTGAATATTATCTACTGGCGGTCGCCAGTAGATAGTTATAGTTAGGACCTATTTTCCATAGGAAATCCGCAACATTCTATTTGAAATAACGTTGGCGCCGGTTGACGAATCTGCGCGAAAGCTTCCAACTTGTTGGGGCCCTCCGGTCCACTCCTATCCTGAAAGTCTCGGGGTGATTCGTCAAGCGGGGGCCGAGAAAAAAGGGGGGTCCCAAAACGTGTTTTCCCCATTCATTTTTCCATAGGAACCTTTCATCGCAGCTACAGCCCGAACTGCTGAACGGAATTACACCAAATTTGGCAAAGAGGTAGCCCTTGGTTCAGTGTCGTGCCTTTTGCTTAAATGGTGTAAATCCGTTCAGTAGTTCCTGTGAAAATCAAAAGTAAAGTCACATATATATCTATGGCTGAGTAGGGTCCGCATACCCTCCCGATCACGAGCTGCATGCTAATTGGCTGTCAAGTGGCTGTCAACACTCCAAATCAGGAAGTGTTGCCAGCCATTTTGTCCCTGGTAGAACCAAGGGACAGAAACAAGTGCGCAAAGCGCAAAAAGGGGGCAGGGTAGAAACACCCTGACCCCCTAGGTCTGCTCAGGGGGTCCCACAAGGACCCCCTGGGCAGAAAAAACATTTTTTTTTTTAAACGGCAGGATGCTCTTAGTGTGCGCGGATCCCGCCGTGATTAGAGGCACAGAAACACGTCGCCAAATGCAACAAGGGGGCAGGGTAGAAACCCCCTGACCCCCTAGGTCTGCTCAGGGTGTCCCACATGGACCCCCTGGGCAGAAAAAAGCATTTTTTTTTTTTTTTTAAATCGGCGGGACGCGCTTAGGATGCGCGGATCCTGCCGTAAAAAATTAGCATTTAAAAAACCTTTGAAATTCACTGAAAAAACCATAGGTTTTAGGGACAGTTATAGTTAGTTGGACATTGCACTCGTACAAAACCCATGAAATTCCCCCGTTATAGTTAGTTCAGGTAACTATAACTCGCGCCCCTGCAATGCACTGCTGATGACGTCACATATTACATCACTCATGACATGGTCAGTGACATCACTGATGACATCTCAATTGACATCACTGATGACATCACTGATGACATCATCCACGTGATAATCTGATGCACCTCCTCACACCCTAATATAACCTTTGATACACCCACTGTAAATTACAGACTGCCATTGTCAAAACCATAGACACTCCAACACCAATTACTATATACACACTCACTGATTCTTAGCTCTACATACACACACATCTACTCACTCACCCGTTCAGTCACTCATACTTATAGTCACTCAGTACAGGACTATTATATGCACTCATACACCTATATAAACACTTACACACCGCCACTCATCCATAGAGGTACACACAAACCTAGTCAGTCATGCAAAAAATTAAGCACACACCCATTTACTCATCTACACAGTTATACACACACCAGCTCACTTACTCATACAAATACTAGCACATTCTTACGCTCTTATACAATCACTGATACAAGCACACACTCATCCATACAGTCACTCTCACAATCACACACTCTCGCTTATAGCTATTTATATACTCCAACACACATATATACTGCCTTTCACATATGTAGTTACTCACACATGTACCACTGGGACATACATTCACTCACTTACACACTCTTACACACACTTACCCACCCATACAGTCTATCACAGATGCACTCTTGAAACCATCCACCCAGTGAATCACCCACTCACACATCTATGCACAGTCGCTGAACACCCCACCCACACAAACACTCAGGCACCCATACAGATACTCAGACAACCAATCAATAACTCATATAGACACTCATGTAGTTATTCACAAATCCTTTCAGCCACTTACACACCAACAGACGGATACAGACATTCACACAGTTTAGTCACTAACCCATGCATTCAGTAAGATACGTTTAATCACTCACTTATAGACTCAGTCACGCACCTACTAAATCATCCATTCAGACACTTATACACCCACTCATTCTTCAATACGCCTTTCCCTATATATATTAAACATATTTAAACTTTACAGAAACACACAGTCACTGGATGATGTCATCATTGATGTCATTTGAGATGTCATCAGTGATGTCATCAGTGATGTCACTGACCATGTCATGAGTGATGTAATATGTGACATCATCAGCAGTGCATTGCGGGGGCGCGAGTTATAGTTACCTGAACTAACTATAACGGGGGAATTTCATGGGTTTTGTACGAGTGCAATGTCCAACTAACTATAACTGTCCCTAAAACCTATGGTTTTTTCAGTGAATATATATATGTATTACTTGCCAGAAGACTGCCAAAGCCACGACGCGTTCACCAAGCATGTGGGTGCAAGGCACCTTGCTGCACTGCCCCACATCAAAGTGAAAGGGAAGGAATGCACTGTATTTAAGCAATACAATGCATACCTGTCCTTTCAGCTTGTGCTGGTGTTGTTTCAGCAGCCTAGCGTCAAAGTAGGCACCCCTGCACCATGGTGTAAGGGTGCCTCCAGTGCATGCAGGATTATTTTTGTGCAGAAAGTGAAACGTTCCTGCACAAAACAATCCTAAGAGGCATTTTCCTCTTTCCATGTGTGCAGCAGAATTATTATATATTATTATTATTTATTATTTATACGTTTTATATAGTGCTAGCTAGACCCATGGAGATCAGAGCGCTTTACAACATGAATGAACTAGAGTGGTGAAAAACATGGTGTAAGGATACATGAAGAGATATTCATAACAATAAACATTTTAAGACAGAATACATTAGAGGGGTGAGTCAAATGATAGCTTAGGTGGGTGAAACAGTCAAATGACAACCAATTATTGATGGTCTAGATAGTAAGGAGAGTCAACTGGGTTAACAGAGCTTCTCAGAGTTCTGGCTCTTCCTGCTTTCATGAGTTTGCTATTTAGGTAGTTGTGGGGATGTGTGAAGAATTTTGTGTGTGATGCATGCAGACTTGTAAATAAATCTACCTTTAATAGGAAGCCAGTTGCTGATTTAAGGGTTGGTGTGATGTGTTCAAACCGTTTAACGCCTGTTACGAGTCAGGTTGCCATGTTAAGGACTGACCTTAGTGGGGTTAGGTGGGATTTTGGTGCCCCTGTTAGGATGGGGTTCCCATAGTCCAGTCTAGAGAGGACTAGGGATTGAACTATTGTCTTAAAATCATCCTGGGGGATGAAAGGTTTAATTTCCTTGAGGTGTTTTAGGGAGTACAGTGCACCTTTGGCAGAGTGTTTGATGTGGTCCTTCATTGACAAATTCTTGTCCAGGGTAATGCCTAGTGACTTCCCAGTCGGAGAGGATGAGGGAGCAGTTTAGGACATCCAGGTTCTTGAGCCAATCTTGGATTGGTAGGTGGTTATTTTTCGGAGAGAACAATATTAATTCAGTTTTGTCCGGGTTCAGCTTTAGGTGGTTTGAGAGAAACTAGGATTTTATCTTGGTTAGTGTGTCATTGAGGTGCTGAATGTCACAAGGAGATTTGATTTTGTAGTAGAGTTGTGTGTCATCTGCATATAGGTGATATTTAACTGCAGCTTGCTTCGGTATGCTTGTGAGTGGTTCCATGAAGAGATTGAAGAGGGCCGGGGGAGGATCGAGCCTTGGGGGACACCAAACGTGACTCGTGTAGGCTTAGAGAGGCAGGAGTTGATTTTAATTTGTTGCGATCTGTGTTGAAGGTTGGAAGTGAACCATTTTAGTACTGTACCGTTAATGCCAGAGCATCTTTTTAGAGTCTCAAGTAATGCTGTATGATTTATTGTGTCTAACGCCTCAGATAGGTCAATAAGGATGAGAAGACATTCTTCACCTTCATCCACGGATCTGTGGATATCATCAGAGATATTGAGCATGGCTGTTTCAATGCTACAGCCCTTTCTGAAACCTGATTGAAAGGGATCAAAGAGGTTGAAATCGTCAATATGTTTGTTGAGATGTTGGAGAACGCATTTCTCCAGGGTTTTAGCTTGGAACGGGAGATTAGAAATAGGTCTGAGGTTGTTGAGATTGTTAGGTGTGATTTGTCCTAGTTGGAGGGGGTCTGGTACACAGCCTGAAGTGAAAGAGGAGTTAATGATTTTTGTCCAGAAGGGAGCGATGATGTGGTTGAGATTTTGTACTATTGTGGAAGCGAGGGGTCAGTGGTGTGGAAAGTGGGCTTCAGGTTTGCAATTATATTGAAGACTTCTTTTTCGGACATGGTCTTGAATTCCGACCAGTTGGCATAATTTTTCGTATGGGTGGGTACCAGGTTATCCTTGGCAGGAATTATTTCTGATTGATCAGTGGCGAGCATAGTGTGGCAGGTTTGGAGGGGAGGTAGGTTCGGGCTTTGGAAGAAGGATTGATCAATTTTTGTGGCCTTCTCTGTGAAGAAGCTGGCGATTTCTTTGCAGCGTTTGTTGGTGGCTAGTAAGTCCTGCAAAGGTGCACTGCTAGTTTGTCTTTTAACAATGTTGAAGAGTTCCCTGTGTCTATTCTTAGCCTGGTCTAGCTTGCTGCGAAAAAAGATGCCTTTTATCTGAAGATGCAGCACGCATGGAAAGAGGAAAACACTAGGAGAAATTAATGTATTTCTCCTTGTTACGCCTCACCTCGGGAGGCGGTCAGATTTGACGCTTCCCCATTTTTACATCACTTTGTAAATAAGGGGCAGCGTCAAATTCCATGGGTGTTACATGGGGAAACCCACTACAGCGCACATGGGACTCCTCCCGGGCACAGAGTAAGGCAACGCAGTGATTTTCACTGCGTCTGCTTACTCATAATTTATAAGGCCACTCAAAGTCACACAGGGTGGCTTTGTGCAGCTTTCTAAATCTTTATGAGAGCCGTGCATCACACATGTACCACTTTACGTTGTGCAAAAGTGATGCAGGGCTCTCATAAATGAGCCTCTATGTGTGTGAAGTTTACCATTTTGCTCATTGTTTTTATTTGACCCTAGTTTTCCGTACAAAGTGTAATCACATACTTTGTGTGACTTTAATAAGCCTTTGTGTGGGTTAAAAGGCGATTTTTCACAGTTTCCATCCCATTAGGCCCATTTTTGCAGTTTCCATCCCATTATGCCCATTTTGCATAGATTTTCTGGAGATTTACAGAAAAAAAGGTCCTTAAGCGCTGTGCTTGTTTAAACGTTCCTTTGATCGGCGCTGTCATTTGCGCTGCATTTCTTCTAGGCCTGGGTGGAATTTCAATTACGCAGGCCTAAACGTAGTAGGTTTGGAAATTCTGGATTACCCTTTGACGCAGATTAACAGATAATTACGCAATTACTCCAGCTTCAATCAATCAATCAATCACTCATGGGCTTGTAAAGCGCAGCTACTCGCTCGGGTGGGTCTCAAGGCACTGGGGGGGAGCGCAGGTCCAGGATGTTCAAGGAGATCTGTCGAAGAGCCAGGCCTTGAGGTCCTTCGTGAACTTGGAGAGTGTTGGCATTTGTCTGAGGTGGAGTGGGAGGGTGTTCCATGCCTTGGTCGCGAGGAAGGAGAAGGAACGTCCTCCTGTTCTGGTCTTCTTGACGCGAGGTACTGTAGCAAGGGAGAGCTGGGCTGAGCGGAGGGATCTTTGGGGTGTATGGAACATGAGTCGGTGGTTCAAGTATGCAGGTCTGGTGTTGTGGAGGGCTTTGTGGACGTGGGTGAGCGGTAGGTTGAGGGCTAGTCTGGCAGGGGCGTTCTGACCATTCTGGAGTTTACAGGTGAGGTTCTTGTTGATTCCGGCATAGAGAGCGTTGCCGCAGTCGAGTCTGCTGCTGATGAGGGCGTGGGTGATGGTCTTTCTGTGTTCGAGGGGGATCCATTTGAGGTCTTTCATAGGAGGTGGAGGGTGTGGAAACAGGAGGATGAGACAGCGTTGATTTGGCAGTCCATCTTGAACTTGGAGTCAAAGATGATTCTGAGGTTGCGTGCATGGTCTGTGGGGGTGGGTGGGTTCCCGAGGGCGGGGGGCTACCAGGTGTCGTTCCAGGCATTGGGGTGTGGGCCCATGACGAGTACTTCGGTTTTGTCCGTGTTGAGTTGTAGGCAGCTGCTCTTCATCCACTTGGCGACTGATTCCATTCCTTCTTGAAAGTTATGTTTGGATACGTTGGGTTCGTTGGATAGGGAGAGGATGAGTTGGGTGTTGTCTGCGTAGGATACAATGTTGAGTCCATGGGATCTGACGATGGGGGCGAGTGGGGCCATGTAGATGATGAACAGGATGGGGCTGATGGAGGATCCTTGGGGAACTCCGCAGGTGATCGGTGCGGGATCCGAGTGGAAGGGTGGGAGTCTGACCCGCTGTGCTCTACCAGAGAGGAATAAGCGGATCCAGTCGAGGGCCTTGTACTGGACCCCTTGCGTCGTGGAGTCTGCTTGCTAGGGTGCGGTGAGAGACTGTGTTGAAAGCTGCAGAGAGGTCCAGGAGGATGAGAACCAGTCTCCCTCTGTCGAGGAGGGAGCGGATGTCGTCTGTTGTGCAAGGAGGGTGGTTTCTCCTGAAGCCAGATTGGGAGGTGCTGAGGATGTTGTTTTCTTCAATGAAGGAGGTGAGCTGGCTGTTGACTGCTTTTTCGATTACTTTCGCTGGAAACGGGAGTAGAGAGATGGGTCTGAAGTTTTTGATGTTGGTGGGGTCTGACGAGGGTTTCTTCAGGAGAGGGTTGATCTCGGTGTGTTTCCACTTTCCAGTCATCGGGGAAGGAGACGGTCTTGAGGGAGCGGTTGATGGTTCGGCAAAGCTCAGGGGTGAGGATGTTGGCACCTCTGTGGTAGATGTGAGGGGGGCAGGGGACCCTGGGGGCCCCGGATTGGATTGACTTCATTGTTTTCAGGGTGTCTTCGGTGATGAGAGCAGTCCAGCTGTCAAGTGTTGGCTGTTTGATGTAGGGAGCGGGAGATGTGGGTTCCGCATGATGGTTTTCGTCGTCGAAGTTGTCGTAGATGGTCTTGATTTTGTGGTAAAAGTAGGAGCTGAGTTTGTTGCAGAGGTCCTGGGAAGGGGGGATGTCTGTAGTCTCAATGTTGGGTTGGGTGAACTCTTTGATGATGCTGAAAAGTTCCTTGCTGTTGTGTGCTTGGGTGGAGATTCTGTTCTGGAGTGCTTTCCTCCTTGTGTTTCTGATGAGCTGGTGGTGGGTGGTGGCGGCTGCTTTGAAGTTGTTGTGGGCTACTGTTGTTTTGGAGTTTCTCCAGATCTTTTCGAGGCGTCTGCAGGTTCGTCTGGATTCTTGGAGTTTGGTGGAGAACCAGTTAGCTCTCTTGGCGTGTATGTTCGTGGTTTTCTTGAGGGAGGCGATGGTGTTGGCACACTCGGAGATCAATTTGTGCAGGGTTCGGGCTGCGGTGTTTGGTTTGTCATACGTGGTGGTTGGAGTGGAGCTGCTGAGGGAGTCAGTGAGCTGGTCGTCGGAGATCTTGTTCCAGTTTCTGCATGGGACCTGGTGTGGAGGTTTGCGGGTGTTGGTTGTTTTGAAGGAGAAGTGGATGCAATGATGGTCTGTCCACGTGATTTTGGAGGTGTGGCTGAAGGTGATGGAGTTTCCCTCTGTGAAGATGGGGTCGAGGATGTGTCCTGCTGAGTGCGTGGGTTCTGGTATGATCTGTTTGAGTACAATGTTGAGGAGGTTGTCCAGCTGGGAGGAGGAGTTGGGGTCTTGGAGGTTGTCGAGGTGGAAGTTAAGGTCTCCCAGCAAGGTGTAGTGGGTGGAGGTGATGGATTGCAGGGTGATGATGTCAGTGATGGAGTAGGTGAAAGGTGCATGAGGTCCGGGGGGCTCTGTAGATGAAGGTGCCCCGGAGGGTGGTGGTTAGGTTGGTCTGTATCTTGAAGTGTAGGTGTTCCATCAAGTTTGTGGACTTGTCAGTGTGGGTGCTCAGTCGGAGGTAGGATTTGTGGGCAATGGCGATGCCTCCTCTGGGGTGGTTGGGGCAGTCCTTCCGGGTGATCTTGTATCCTTCGGGGATGGCGATCGCAATGTCTGGTCCTGAGGCGGCGTTCATCCAGGTTTCTGTGAGGAAAGAGACGTTGGGGCTGGTGCTGTCAAGGAGGTCCCAGATTTCGGTGGCGTGTCTGTGGAGGGAACGGACGATGAGGAGGTTGCATTGCAGGGTTTTGAGTGTGGTGGTGTTGTGACAAGAGGGTTGTGGTGGGTCCTGGGTCTCGGTGATGGTGAAGGGGTGGCAGCAGTGGCAGCAGGTGAAGGTTCCGTGAGTGTCAATAGGTGAAGAACGCTTGCAGTTGTTTTTCTGGCCTGTGTTGAGTGCGTGGAGGGCCAAGGAGCTGTAGCACTGGTGGGTCAGAGATCCAGGACTCAGGAGTCAGAGATCCAGGGTTCCTGGCGCTGGTCGTGGTCGGATCGCGGATGGGTGCAGATAGGCTTGCCTTTGGTGCACCTTCGGTGAGCCAGCAGTGCGCCCGCTGCCCGGGGCCGCACAGCGGCCACAATTAAATAGGAGTCAGGAGAGGGAGAGCAGCTGGGAGGCGGGAGCGGTAGCACGCGGGAGGGGGAGAGGCCGCGGGGGCAGCGGGAGGAGGAAAGAAAAAAGGAGGGAAAGGGAACGGAGATTAAGGCAGGTGAAAGGAGCGAATACAACAATAAAGATGCAGAAAAGGAGCAAAAAGAACAATTAAGATGCAATTAAGATTCAAGATGCAAAAAAAAAAGCAGAACCAAGGCAGGAGGCAAAAAATGAAAAAAGGGCAAAAGAGAGAGATGGGCAGAAGGATAGGACCGAGGCAGAAGGATGAAGGCCTCGAAGTAGAAGGCCTTGAACACCAACCAGAGGCAGCGCTGGGGGCAGAGGCTATTCAACGGAGCTGCACGAGGGGGGAGCAGTATCCTGACCAGGAGGTCAGGGTTCTTTCTCACCCTGCCCCGCAGCGACCACCATTTAGCAGGGGTCGGGGGGAGGGAGAGCAACTGGGAGGCGGGAGCAGGAACACGCGGGAGGGGGAGAGGCCACGGGGGCAGCAGCGACGGGAGGAGGAAAGAAAAAAGGAGGGAAAGGGAATGGAGATTAAGGCAGGTGAAAGGAGCGAAAAGAACAATAAAGATGCAGAAAAGGAGCAAAAAGAACAATTAAGATGCAATTAAGATGCAAGATGCAAAAAACAAAGCAGAACCAAGGCAGGAGGCAACAAATGAAAAAAAGGGCAAAGGAGATAGACGGGCAGAAGGACAGGACCGAGGCAGAAGGAAGAAGGCCTCGAAGCAGAAGGCCTCAAACACCAACCAGGGGCAGCGACTCTTCGACGGAGCTGCGCGAGGGAGGAGCATTATCCTGACAAGGAGGTCAGGGGTCTTGCTCTGACCTCCTTGTCAGCGTATGGTCCTGCTTGCATATTTTGCTGGAAACAATCCTACCGCAGGAGCACATTCAGTGAGCACAAGAGCCCACTCATGCTCCCTAATCGTGCTCTGCTGCATTTAGCGTTATAGCTGTGAAAGTGCATCCTTGCATCCATTTTGACTGTGAGGGGACATATTAGCACTGAGAAATAGTGCTAAATGCAGAATTGCTCATCTTGAGTAATTCTGCCTAATCTTGGGGTATTCTTAGGTAATTCCCTGTGATTACGCTGCACAAAATTACCAGAGTTACGCCCACCCCTAATTGCTTCCTGTATTGCCTGATTGCACAGCTTGAGAGCTCGCCTCTAACATTAGCCGGTCTGGACTTTGAATTAAGTGGCGTAACGCAAAACCATGAGGCACCCTTGAAAATGTGATCAGATCCTCCTTTGGTTTTCATATCTCAGATATCCACAGGCTTTTGACTGACGGGGGCTCCTGAAGGGTGGGAGCCTCCTGCACTGCAAGGGATTGTAGGGGCCTGTTTTATGCCCCTGCATGCAGTGATTCCAGCCACGTCCCGCCATGCCAGGCACTCACCATTTCCCCACAGTGACGGACAGTATGCGGTGCATCAGCAGCTTGGAGGAATGTGTGGTGCGGCTGTTTCCCTGAAATTTAACACTTGTCTTTAATAAAAACTCAAACTCTGGCTAACTTAGAGAAGTTAGGCCTCAGGCTCCATTTTGTCTGTGATGCTTCATTGTGCCACGTGAACAGAGTTGTATTTTCATGTCTCCCTTGAATAGAAATTAAGGGGGATATTCTCAAGAACGTGCGATAAACATCACCAAAATAGGCTAACGCAATGTTTCATATCGCCGTCTATCGCGGTAAAATAACTCCGTGTCAACGTAGCATTCTCAACACAGCGGTAACATGCAATAGTTTCCCGAGAATGCCTCAAATGTCCGCGATACAACTACAGCGACGGCGATAAAAAAGGAAACCTGAACGTGAAAAAAGTCTTGATGGGCCCAACCGTGATAGAAAAATCGTCGACAAGCAGTGCCAGGCTTGCAATTCCCACGTCATGCGGGAAAAATCACCATAAAAGCAGCAAAAAAAAAAACCCAAACATAACAACTGCGAAGCACAATGGAGGCAGCCGGAGCAAGTACAGAGGACAACCCGAACCCCACAAGCCCCCCCGGAGGACCAGCCTGGGACCTCGGGGTCAGGGAAGGGCAAGGAGAAGAAGAAGAGGAAGACGCGGTTCAGTCCGCAGGAAAACAGGATCCTGATTACGGAGGTGATAGAACACCATCAACAACTGTTCGTCACCTCCACTGTGTCATTGGCAACAAAAAATGGAACATGGCAGTCCATCGTGGACAAGGTGAATGCAGTCGGAGTGCCGAGGAGGACAGTGGACGAGGTCAAGAGGCGCTGGAATGATGTGAAGCGCAAAACCAAGCTGAAACTCGCAAACAACCGCAAAGCAGCAATGCAGACTGGGGGTGGGAGTCCTGCACCACAGTAGGAGCTGGATGAGATGGAGGAAATGGTGTCCACATTCATCAGTGTGGAGACGGTGGCAGGAGTCGGGGGACCGGACACTGCTCAAAATGACCTGACACAACAACAACAGGGTGAGTAACCACCAGGGACTGGGGGGACGGGGGAGATGGGCACAATGGCACACATGCACAATGAAGTATAGCACACTGCACAACCACAATGACTCTGGATCATGTCCCTGATCTCCTTGCCATACTGCAGCACACATAGAAACAGAAAGTATTCCCCCGTCCACAATGTTCCCAGAGGGGGCCCTCCCCACACATCACTAATCTCATAACAAACCCATGCACATGTGCTGAACCCAGCAAAGCTGCGGATCCATGAGCCCCACTGACAATGCAAGTGACACTGCATGCTGATGAGCATGTCTGCAGGCCACTCATCATGACATGTTGCACGCCACGACACCGAGGTGGCTGAGTGTGGTCCTCATCCGGAAAGGAGCAGGTCACACACTGACCAATCCACGTACACAAACAACCCCTGACGGCAACAAGACATCTGCGGACAAACCATGCCCAAGAGTCCCAACTCCCACCAAGAGCCCAATTTACTCAAGTATGCAACATCTCAGCACTGCATAAGCACAGAAGTCAAAGGCACACCTCCTGAAAGGGAGAAGGCCAAGCAAAGTCTGAGCTGTAGAGGCGACTCTCCCACAATGCAGCACACACACAAGAATCAGAGCACATCAACATTGACAACAATGTGGTACAAACTGCAACACTTCCACAACAGAACAGAGGACACAACTGCTGCCGCTTTTGTGTAGAAACTGGCCAATCACATTTGGCATAGCAGGAAACTGTGACATGATAATGGACAAGTACAACCCAACATCCCTGATGGTGCACAAATGTCCACTGTCCCGCTTCAAATAGGCAGCTCCTCCTAAACAGTCACAATGTACATTGTCATACAGTCTGTTTGGAAACTTGGCCAATGCGTGAACATACATGGAACACATTGTTAAACTGCATCTCCCCTTTACATTGCAGAGGGAGAATCATCACCTCCTGCAGAACAGACCAAATACCTCCTCACTGCTGACGAGGAGGACCTCCCCAACTTCGACACCGACGCCCTCCAAGAGCTCAAGGACAGCTTCGGCTCCCCACCTCCAGGAGCAGGGCAGCCCAGCTGCATCGAGGAGACCCCACCCCCGCACAGACCACACAGCAGGAAGCACCCACCACCCCGGCTGTCTCCCAGGATCCCCACGACCAACACATGGCATTTCAACGCTGTGTGTTGGAGGGCCAGAAGGATATGGCTGAGCAGGTACGGGTGGGGTTCAACCTCATGGCAGCCAAACTAGATGCCATCCATGGGTGTCTACGTCCCATCAGGGACCACTTACAGTCCCTAACGGACACCCACAGTCTGCTCCATGGTCTCCAACGAGCCATGGCTGACATCGCTGGAGTCATGACTCGGAGACAAGAACACCTGTCTAGTCAGAGTGGCTCCAGCGTTCTCAGCCGTGAGTTGGGACACATGCGGAGGCTCATGGAGGACACGGTGCGGATGGAGGCGGAAAGGATGGCTGCCATGGCTGCACATCAGCAAGATGTAGCTGGGATCTTCCATGCCCTGCAGATCCTCATCATGGCATTGCTGCCACAAGGCCTGGCGCAGATGAATGCTGCTGCTCCTACACCATCCACATCTCTGCCCCCTGATGTGTCAGTGCCACACAGTGCGGCCGACAATCCACCTCCGGCCCCTGATGTGTCAGTGCCACACAGTGCTGCAGCCGAAACACCAACACCCACAGGTGAGGCACATCCCACATCAGAGGACGATGATGTGGATGAGACTGCCGTTGTGGTAATGAGGAAGCGCTAGCATTCATCTCCGCCATATGGCCTGTTTCAGCTTGGTTCGGCCCCTTCCACTGTCTCCCGACACACTCTGCGGCACTCACCTTGGACCTCAACATGGACTGCCATATTCTGTTTGGTTACCAATGACACAGCAATCAGACTACGGACTGAACTCTTCCTCTTCTGATGAACTTGTCCTTCCCCAATGGACTCTGGTTGGCCCTCCACGGGGCAACAATGTCAGGTGGGGTATGCATGGCCCTGTACTGCTCCAGCTGCAACACTTCACTGGATGTGAATAAAACATTCAAAATCACACAGATGTGTCATGTCTATGATCCTTCAAGTATGACAGTATGGATGAATGTAGGGTCACTGATTCCCCCTCACGTCCATTTTGCACATGTTGTGGGGCTTGGGTCACAGGGTGCAACATTGCCGATTGCGGTCCGGGTGGCGCAGACACTACAACGGAGACACACACATTGGTTACTTCCTTGTCGAGGCCAGAACTGAACCACGCCCAGAGCCCCGGGCTCATTGTTCACACCCCTACGCTGGACTGGCATACGCCAGTCCAGCCCACTCCGCTTACGCTCACAGGGGGTGACAACACAGCTGCATGTCCCAGGTCTTCCCTGTAGTGATCTGCTGGTCACTGGTCTAGTTGCCAGTGTAGGAGAGTAGGATCTGCTTCACATGGGTACCCCCACTTTTTGCTGATGATTCACTGTTTTTCGACTTAAGTCTTGCTGGGGCCCTGCTAATAAGAACCCCAGCCTAGCTGCTTCCTCTCTAAAATGGTTTCCATGTGCCTTAGGCACATCTCTAATTGGAATCTGGAGTGCCCTTATAAGTCCCTAGTATATGGTATACTATGTACCCAGGGCATAGGTACCTCAGAGGCCTACCAGGGGCTGCAGCATGTATTGTGCCATCCCTGGAAGGCCATCCAAAATGACACCACAGGTCTGCTACTGCAGCCTGGGTAAGGTGGTGCATGCACCCCTTACTGTGATATAGGCTACCAATATCACTACATACCTACACACATATAAACCTATAAGTCACTCCTATGGCAGGCCTTGTCAATCCTGAAGGCAGAGTGCATTGTTCCTATGTGAGAGGGTGCCCCTTCATGAGCAGGGCCCCTCTGCAGCGTTCGGAGACCCTTCTCTGATGCTGTTTGTAGTGCAGCCTGACCATATATTCTTAAGTGCATTATAACCCCGCGTTAAATGCTAACTTTGGGATGGCTGCACAGAAACATGTCGTGTTTGGTGTCAAACATCTTGGAATACTACCCCCCCGCCAATTCTGGCGGCGGGGGTAGCATTCCACCCTTCTAGAGGGAGAGACATGTTAACCCTGGCTTGCCCGGTAACTTCTTTCCAAAGCCCCAGCATCACAAAATGGATGCTGCTGCCACAGACACAAGTCTGGCCTCCTGCTGCTGACCGAAACTCCGGCAGGGGAGGCCTGGACAATAGGTTTCCTGTCGCAGGGAGGTGTAACCACCTCCCCAGACAGGATAATGTGTATGGGGGCTGGGCGGGAGCACTCTCTGGTGCTTTGAAGTCCTGCACTGGGGGCACATTTGGTGTCCCCGTGCATACCCCAGTTCAAACCGGATCAGGGGCTTCCAGCCCCTGCTTTGGCGCGAACTGGACAAAGGGAAAGGGGTGTAGCCACCCCTCTGCCCTGACCCACCCATAGGTGGGACCACAGAGTAAGTCCAACCGATAAACTTGGTATAAGTATAGGACCCCAGTCCCTAGGACTTTAGATATTCCCTGGACGAAACTCTGATACAAAATCCTGGACCTTCGACGCTCTACTTCATGATTAGAGGACTGAAGAATCTCCCTTGGGGTCAAGGAGTGACTCCCCTGCTTGGCAGGCACCAAAGAAGCATCTGTCCGGTCTGCATCTCTGAAGCTCCCGTCGGACGCCGAAGTCTTTGCATCACCAGAGGTGGATTCCCAGACTTCACCGAGGCTGCCCTGAGTCCCCAGCAAAGCTGAGGCCCGTAGCTGTCGTGGGTAACGTGGGACCGTGACCCCTGGACACCGAGCACATTTGCAAGTGCATCCTCTTCCTGGACTTCCACGGAGTTGTGCTTTGGGCTCCTAGTAGCCCCCGCCTCCAGCACCGACTGCACCGAAGATCACTGGCCTCCACTCCACGAGTGTTCTGTGAGCCAGCTCCACGTGCACCGTCTCGAGGCTCCTTTGCGGTTGCTAGTCCGTTGGCTAGTAGCCCTCCACGAAGGCCAATCCTTTTCTTCTTGGGCTCCCTGGTTGCGCCAGGCCAGCCCTCACTTACATTTGCTGGGTGAGTTCCTCAGACCTTGCTGATCTGCACCATCGTCAATCTTCATCTTCATTGAGACTTGCCGTTGCCAAGGCCTGTTGGGTCCAATCCGGTCGCCGACACCTCAGCACTCGACAGACATTGTGTACCAGCCCGAATCCTGCTCCTGGTCGCCGACAACGCCTCCTGGACCTCGTGGCTGCAGAGACAAGACGACCATCATCCAACCTGAAGCATCCGACATCAGTGAACATCTGTTCATCGCCTTTCTGGTCACTGGCTAGTGACCCAGACTCTGTCCCCTCTGCTTTCAGGTTCTTCAGATCTCCGATCCACTCTTGGATCCACCCGGACACTTTCCACTTGGTCGCCAGCAGCACTTTGCAGCAGATCGCCATTCAAATCGACGACGAAACCCGACCCCGAAAGGCAGCAACGCACCCGGCTTCCCTAGGTGACGTAACAAGAGTACTCCGGTGCTCCTGTGGGTAGAGACTCTAGAACGACCTAGTTCTCAAAGGGTTTGCTCCAAGTTCTTCTTTAAGTGTCCCTTTTCTTTAAATTCCTAACCGCGACTTTTCCCATAGAAGGTAACGGCGATTCGCGGCTGTGTTTACACACTGCACGCGTCCCCCACTTTATTGGTTTATGGTTTGGTACGCCCCTAGGGCTCAAACGTGTATTTGTGCTTTTACTGTGTTTAAATAACTTATAACTTATGTACTTCGAACTCTAGCCTCATAAAGAGACTAGAGGGGTGTGTTTAGCAATAAATACATATATTTTGAATATATACCTGGTGTGGTGCTCTTTCATTTGGTCACTCAAGAGATTATAGACTGGTAAAACAAGCTGCTTTACATTCCTTCAAGACTTTGCCTGAAGGCTGCTCTCCATAGCTACCACTAGGATAGCTTTCAATAAAGGTTGTCTTTAACCTATCTCCAATAAGGGGTTGTTTGGACTGGTGCAAGGTGGTCAATAGAATTAGGGGACAGCATATACCAGGCCAACTTCTCACAGTCAGCATGCCACAGCCACTCCCTGAGGGCTGGTTTACACCCACACCACACCCATCCAGCAAAGGCTTCACTGGACATGTGACCCTGCCAATAAAAGGGGCCCACCACAGCACATCCCCCACTGCCTAGAAAACAAACGTGTGTAACAAACAGTTTTTGTCAATAGAGTACACACAAATAGAACACCTTTGGTGAGTTTACAGTCAAAGGTGTTGCAGGTATAGTTCCTGGTATTGAAAGGAAGCACCAGAATTCCCAATAAAGTAAGTTTATTACATGGTTTGTGTGAGCACAAAAAAAGAGACTAGGATTTGTGACCATCGGAAAACCTTGTTCTAATTGTGTTTACTCTATTGACAAAAATTGTTTGTGACACACGCTTGTTTTCTATGTTGTTTCCAGCCCTGAAGAAGTCACGGGTTCACTAACCCACTGACGAAACATGTGTTGGCTGGCCAGTAGAGCAACACTATTAAAAGCGAACACCACAACCTAAAAGGACAAGAGTGTCTTCATCCTTAACCAACAGCAATTGTGTTGTACTGTCTTTTAACTCGCGTGCGTGTGCATAGGACTTGTTTTGTTTGAAGGCAGGCCCTAGGGTCTACATTGGAGGGTTCAGGGGATTTTCCCTCACATGTGGCACCGCATAAATATTGTTTACTAGTGTATACACCTCACGTTATTTGGTAAAGCGCCATCCTTTTTCCTGTGATAATTAATTCCCCCCTTTGGTTCACATCCCCCACTGCCAGAGGTGACATGATGGCGTCCGCATCCACGGAACTCAATCATAAAGGGTCCATGACTTGCGTTGCACAGAGTTAGTGGCACCCGATGGCCTGCGTCCGGCACGGGCCTACCGCCACGTAGCGATGACTTGCGTTGCACTGAGTTAGTGGCACCCGATGGCCTGCGTCCGGCCCAAGCCTACCGCCACGTGGCGATGACTTGGGTTGCACAGAGTTAGTGGCACCCGATGGCCTGCATCCAGCACGGGCCTACCGCCACGTGGCGATGACTTGCGTTGCACTGAGTTAGTGGCACCCGATGGCCTGTGTCTGGCACGGGCCTACCGCCACGTGGCGATGACTTGCGGTGCACAGAGTTAGGCCCACCTGAAGAGCTGAGCGGGTGTGCAGCCTGTGATGATGAGTTGGCCTCGATACGGCGTCCATCAAATCAAGACTCGATTTGAATTGTGAGCCCTGCTGGACCGCAGTGTACGTGCAGGCAGCAGTCAGCACACACATGACT
The DNA here is from genome assembly GCA_963921515.1 of Calotriton arnoldi. Lineage (NCBI taxonomy): Eukaryota > Metazoa > Chordata > Amphibia > Caudata > Salamandridae > Calotriton > Calotriton arnoldi. Next base: position 59,153 of record CAWUFW010020091.1, read on the forward strand.
CCGCGGTGCGGTGCCGCAGGGTGCGCTGGGGGCCTTTGGCGCGGAATCCAGCGATCGGCTGAGGAGGTTGCACCGGCACATGGAGGGCCCCCTTGGAGACACGCCGGTGGCAGCAGGTGAGCATTGAGGCCTGGGTGCGCAGGGGCGGGCAGTCATCACTGGGCGGTGGACCGGTATGGGGACCAAGGCTGGGGTGCAGCAGGCGCACAGGATCGCGCAGGCACCACCGTTCACGGCGGCGGCCTCGTGGCTCGGTGGGGGGTGCCGCCCTGGCAGGCACGACCCTGCATGCGCTGATGAGATGTGCACGTTTTGGCTTGGGACGTAGTCACCTCGTCTCCAGTGTGAATACGCCCGTTGAATGTGGTTGGGTACATGTGTGTAGGCCTATGGTCACGATATGGCAGACACAGAGACACGCGCAGTAGTTACTGTGGTGGGCATCCCAGAACTGAACCACTCCCAGGGCCCTGGGTTATTCATTCGCGACATACACCGGCCAAGGCTGCTCCGCTCAGGCTTGCAGGGGGGGACCACATGGCTACATGTCCAAGGTCTTCCACACTGCCTGGGGTGACCTGTTTGCGTCCACTGTCCACTACACTGCAAACACCAGCAGTAGATGTCCACATGGACATGTCTGTGCTCTGCATACTGCAGTCTGTCCAGCACATCTCCGCCACACTTGGCATTGTGTCCTTTCTTATTGCTGGGTCACTTGCCTCCTTTGCACATTCTTGGTTGCCACCTCGCCCCACATTCTGCAATTGTGTGGCAGAGGGGCTCTGCCTTTGTGGATGGTTTGTCTACATGTCTGGCCCCTGTTACCACGGTTACTTGTACGTGGCCAGTAGTTGGGCATGTTGGTTGGCATGTTGTATGTGATTTTGTTACGTGTGCTCTCCCACAGATGTGTGATTGTGGAGTTGAGGTGTGTGGTGTGTTCAGTTAGTACTTACCAATGAGCAGTGCATTGCCATAGGTGCCATCCTGAAAGCGCTGGTTGATGATGGGCTGTCGGAAGATGTATGTATCATGCACACTGCCTGTGAAGTTGGCGACGACATTGGTGAACTGTCCCCGGTGGTCCACTATTGCCTGCACATTGATGGAATGCGTGTGCTTTCTGTAGCGGTAATTGTATGCTGGGTCGGCAGGGGCACAAGTGGTACATGTGTACAGTCAATTGCCCCCGACACATGCGGAAAGGCAGCTATGGCGTAATTCCCTTGAATGGTCTTCAGCTGTTCATGCACAGCGTGGGGGAAGTGAAGGTGCAGGGGTATCAAGATGATACAAACCGTGATGTTTACAGGTATGATGAATCCTGCATGATGAGACCGTAACAGATGTTTGTGTGGTCGTAACCTTCCTTTTCTTTCCTGATGAGGTTACGAGCACACGGACTTCTGTTACAGTATATTTGGACTGGATTCATCATGCCTGTATGCATTCCGGTTTGTCCAAGTGCAATACACTGTACCAGATTGCGTTTGTGACTATGAGGACGCTTGACCATTGTCACCATTTCTCCAAAAGGTTTCTGACTACTGATTTTGGGATATGGAATGGTGTTGGGGTGTTCCCGCAGCATTTGCAGTTTATTGGATCCACCCGTTGCCCTGGTGAAGTTCCCCGTTGGGAATGGAACGCGTTGGCTGAGCTTTTCATCTTGTTGTTTATGTATTTGTAATAAAGTTCTGTTTTTCCACTACCGTTGACTACTGGACTTCATGACCTGGGAGGGAGGGTCCGGGGGTGGTTGCGGTGAGTGTTGTGGCCCTCTTGGGTCTCCAGGCTGCATGGTCATTGTCTCCATGGCATCTGTTGGTCTTCAGATGTGGCTCTAGGCTGGGCTCCCTTTGTACTGCAGGTTTCCATCCTACTTAAGACCAGTAAAAAGCAAGTGTTAAGTCCCTGCTGCTAACGCGCCTTATCGCCTGTTTTTGTCCGGCATCGCAGATCTGGCTGGTCGTTGAGAATATCGGTAACTGGTGTTTTCATGTGTTTTTGCACGGGAACGCCTACTCTGCATATCATTAGCGTTAATTGTCGCTCTCATCCGTGGCGATGTGTTTTGCGGCAGCTATCGCAGGTAAACTGGCGATGTCGGCAGTTTGCACCAGCTTGTGAATAGGGCGATGAGTCTATCGCCACTTTTGCGGCGCTAAAGTGCCGATAAATCGGCAATGACTCCTTGAGAATATGCCCCTGAATGTGTTCCACAAGGAAGGACAGTGCCCTTCACAAGCTGTCCTAAATAAAAGTATATTAATTTAGGGTTAAACCTAGCTGTATCAGGGTAAAACGCTTACAAAGTCACCACTTTTGTTCCATGTACAAGTGGTGTTTGTGAGAAGCTTGATCTTTTTGAACTATGAGAGTTTTGTCTACTGAATTTAGTTGCAAATGTTCCTCTTATTTTGGTTTTGATTGGTTTAGGCTATGTGAACCATGTACAACTGTAGTGAATGCATGAAATCATTTGTTCAGGACCCTATAGAAAGTGTGTTTTCCTGATGTACCAGGAGATCCTTTCCCATTTACCTTAGGAGGCGAATCCATGCCAGATTGCTCTCCTACTTGCTATACTTTACATTATGATGATTTGAACTTTGCTGAGTTTTTAATTGTTTCTTTCCTTTAACTGAGCTTCGCTCTCTGATTTATTAACTAATTGATATTGACTATGCAAAATTGATTTCTGTATGATTAAAATTCGAAATTAAAACTTTAAGGGTAAGACCGCCATTTTTGTAGGACCGAATGGGTTCTATGCATTTAGTGAATTAAAGTGTCATTCAGAATGCTTTAATTGAGACAGGACCAGCGGGGAGCACCATAGTCCTATGCTAGATTACGCTGCTTCTGATCCATCAGCCGTGCAAGAACTTTGGTTGCGCGCCGTCACATGTGAGATGCCGGATCTATGCATCCACACCCCACAGTTTAATGTAAAATCATGGGGCAGCCCTGAAAAATGTGGTGAGGGTCCTGAGATTCCCAAGTCTAACAGATATTCATAGGCCTTGGGCTAAAAGCGACCCCTGAGAGGTGGGCTCAAATGGTCCCCCCTATAGGATAGACCACCCCGAGCCACTTAATGAGGCCTACATTGCCCCAGACACCACACTGTTTCACTCCCGCAAATCTAGCTGCACTGCTTCTTCACACTGGGAACCGATGAACTCTTCTACTGAAAGCCTGCTGACACATGATGAAATCACCTGGCAGAGTCAGGACACCTCACCTTAAAATTTACTGTTTGGCTCAACATTAGGTTCCAGTCACATACCAGGCCAGAGTGTACCATAAAAAGTTACATTAAATCAAGGCAGCGTTGATTGAGTGCTTACTCGGTGAGATTAAAATGTTTTAGGGCGGTGTGAACTGGTGCACAAGCTTTGGGCACAGTAGTGATGCCCTGTGCTCTTAATTAATCTGCCTGCTGACGTGGAGGAAGTGATGTCACTGGAAACACATCCACAAAGTGGCCATGCTCCAAGCGGGCAGAAAGAAGAGCAACAATGTGTGGGGGGAAAAACATTAAATGGATTGAGTGAATAACTCATGCTAACCGCTTATGTAAAGGAAATTAAAAGCATATTTAAAATCTTAAAACATGTGGCATACCCAATCGCAGTAAAGTATACTTAAAAGTAATGGATGGAATGCTTGAATTAATCTCAGCCACTGGTAGTCACTCGGGCTGCGTCCCAATCCATCGTTATTTTGCCCAACATGCCACCTCAGGTTGGAAACTGTTATATGCAAATCAGTCTTGACACTGCTCCAATAGGAACAGTCCAGCCCAAACTTCCAAGCCAGGCCCTACCTGAACCGCAAAACAAGCATGCAGGACCGGTTATGCCCTTGTAATGGGCTCATCAGCCGGATACAGCTTTGTTCCAGTGACACAGTGTGCACGGGACCCACGTCTGGGTATACCCGCCACACTTAGGTAGACACACTATAGTATACAAGAGGTGATGGAAGGAATCCTTAAATTACTCTCAGCCACTGGTAATCACTTGGGCCACATCCCAGTGCATTGTTACTTTGCCCACCAGGCCACCTCAGTTTGCACCCAGCCAGCCGCAAATAAGGAGTTTTGTGATAAAGGTCATTAAAGCACTGTGCTCGTTTACACTTTGATCTGCATTGTCGTTTGTGCTGCATTGCTTCTAGTATTGCCTGATTACGTATCTTAAGTGCTCGCCTCTAACCTTTGTCAAATAATCCTTGACCCTGCTCCAAAGGGAACAGTCCAGCCTTAACTGTCAGGGCTGGTCATCCCAGAAAAGAAATACACCCAATCTGGGAGAGGTTTCACCCTCTTTAGGGCTCATCAGCCAGGCATAACTTGGTTCCAGTGGCACAGTGTGCAGGGATCCCATGCACACTGGGATGCAGCCTGAGTAATTTCCAGTGGCTGAGATGAATTCAAGCATTCCATCCATCACTTTTTCTATACTTTAGTGTGTCACCCTAAGTGGGTTGGGTATGCCAAGATGTGGGGCAGTGCACACTGTTCCGCATGATGGAATCTCTTGATCACATTGCTGTGAGTGTGCTGCCTCTGTTTGGTCACCTGTAATAATTCTATGTCTGACTTTCTCTTCTGGTTTAGTTTGACCACTACTCAGTCGCCTGCTGTGAGGTTCATCTCTTGGGTGCATCGTTTAGTATCAGCATATGTCTTCATCTTATTTTTCTCTTTGTCTGTGGCCTTAAGTTTATCATTTTCCACGGAGGAGACAACCATGGGAGTTTGGTGTAAATGGGTCTCCCAAACATGAGGGTGGATAGATACTCCTCTATCAATGAATGTGAGGTGTTCGGATATGCATGCAGGGCCTGGCACAATACTTTCTCTCTCACTACTATCACACCTCCTGCCATCACCCATTGCACTGTTCTTTTCCGTGTACCCATGAACCTTTACACCATTCCATTGGCTTGTGGCCGCACCAGTATTATCTTTCTGTGATTAATCGCTAGCTGGGACTGGGCTAGAAAGAGTCTGAACTCCTCACTGGTCAATGATGGGCCGTTGTCCATCTTTAGGGTCTTTGGGTGTCCCCATACTGCGAAGATGTCACGCAGGGTCTGAATAACTTTTGTGGCTGCAATGAAGAAGGCAACTTCTACCAGGGGGAACCGAGAAGATTCCTAGAATGTACTTACCTGAGGATATGGGGCAAAAGAGGGCATTGGCTACTAACTCCCATGCCCTTTCAGGTAGTTCTGACATTGGTAGTTCTAATGGTCTTGATATTGTGGAGATGCTCTGGCATGTGTGACACATCTGTAGCTTAATTCCAATCATGTCTTCCAGTTTCGGGTACCACAGCCATTCCCTTAATGCTCTCTTAGTGGTGGCTATCCTGCAGCATCTTTCATCAGTGATTTCGATCACTTGCTTCCAAAGGCTCATGGGAAGGACGATTCAGGATCAATCAATCAATAAGAGTCTTATAAAGCGTGACTACTCACCTGTGAGGGTCTCAAGGCGCTGGGTGGGGGGGAGGGTCTGGATCTGCGGTTCAGTCAAAAAGACAGGTCTTAAGGTCCTTCCTGAATTGCGACAGCAACGGTGATTGCCTGAGGTGCAGAGGCAGGTAGTTTACAGGTCTTTGCAGTGCGGTAGGAGAAGGTCTTGCAGATCCGTGGGACGGTCACCGAGGTCAGTTGGGCAGAGCGGAGATGTCTGGTGGGAATATAGAAGGAGAGGCGGTGGGTGAGGTATGCAGGTCCGACATTGTGGAGGATTTTGTAGGCAAGAGTGAGGAGCTTGAAGGTGATTCTCTTGTTGACACGTTGCCAGTGAAGGTCTGTCAGGTGGCCGATGATGAAGTTGTGGCATCGGGTGTTCAGGATGAGTTTGGCCGAGGTGTTCTGGATGGTCTGACCTTTCCTTTGGAATGTCTGGGTGGTGCCGGCATAGAGTGCGTTGCCGTAGTCGAGTCTTCTGCTGACGAGTGCATGGGTGATCGTATTCCTGGACTCAGTGGGGATCCACTTGAAGATCTAATTAAGGAGGTGGAGCATGTGGAAGCAAGAGGATGAGATGGTGTTGATTTGGCGGTTCATTGAGAGCGTGGAGTCCAGGTGGGAGTGGGGGGTATTCCGAGCTCTGCGGGCCACACAGAGTCAGCCCAGGTGGAGGAGGAGGAGTCCAGGATGAGGACTTTGGTCTTGTCTGAACAAAGCTTGAGGCAGCTGTCCTTCATCCAGCTGGAGACTCCCTTCATCCCGTCATCGAAGTTGCTCTTGGTGGCTGTGAGTTCGTCTGTGAGGGAGAGAGTCAGCTGGGTGTCGTCGGCACAGGAGACAATGTTGAGTCCATGGCTTCTGATGATGGCTGCAAGTGGGGCCATGTAGTCGTTGAAGAGGATGGGGCTCAGGGAGGATCCCTGAGGCACTCCGCAGCTGATCTCTGTGGGTTCTGATTTGAACAGTGGAAGCCTGACTCTCTGCGTTCAGCCAGTGAGGAAGGAGCGGATCCATTCAAGGGCTTTGTCATGGATGCCAGCGTTGTCGAGTTTTGCGCAGAGGGTGTGGTGGGAGATGGTGTTGAAAGCAGCCAAGAGGTCCTGGAGGATGAGGGCTACACTCTCGCCTCAGTTGAGGAGGGTGCGGGCGTCATCTGTAGCGGCGAAGAGGGCAGTCTCAATGCTGTGGTTGCTGCTGAAGCCTGATTGGGAGAGGTCCAGGATGTTGTTCATTTCGACGAACTCTGAGAGTTTGGCGTTGATGGCTTTCTTAATGACTTTGGCTGGGAAGGGGAGCAGACAGATGGTCTGTAGTTCTTGAGGTCTGTCGGGTTGGCAGAAGGTTTCTTTAGCAGGGGGCTGATCTCTGCGTGCTTCCAGCCTTCCGGGAAATTTGCAGATTCAATGGAGCAGTTGATGGTGTGGCAGAGTTCGGGTGAGATGGAGGTACCTGTCTCTGTTAAAGATATGATGGGGGCAGGGATCCGAGGGAGCTCCGGAGTGGATGCTCTTCATAATCCTGGAGGTGTCATCAGAAGTGAGGGTGGTCCAGTTGGTCAAGGACAGCTGGGGGCTGGAGCCGTTGGGTGTGGTGGTTGGGGGTATGGTGGTTGGGGGTGGGGTGGGTGGGTCTTGGGTTGCAAAGCTGTCATAGATCTTCTTGACCTTGCAATGGAAGAAGGTGGCGAGGTTGTTGCAGGGGTTTTTGGATGGGGGATGTCTGCTCTCGCTGTGCTGGGTTTGGCAAATTCTCTGACTACAGCAAAGAGTTTTTTGCTGTTGTGTGCGTTGGCGTTGATGTGTTCCTCGATGGCTGCTTACTTTGTTGTTCTGATGAGGCAGTGGTGTGCGGTGATGGCAGATTTGAAGGCTGCGTAGTCTGCCGTTCTCTTGCTGATCCTCTATCTTTTCTTGAGCCATCTGCAGGTGCGCCTGGACTCTTGGAGGGCAGAGGAGAACTAGCTGGCTTTCTTGGAGGGCTGCTCACCTGATGGTTTTTTAAGGGGGGCCAGTGTGTTGGGGAGGTCAGAGATACAGCAGTGGAGGTTGCATGCTGAGGTGTTGGGATCTGTGGATGTCTGTGGTGGGGGTCTTGCTGAGGAAGGTGGTGAGATGATCTTAGGTGACCTTGTTCCAGATTCTGCCAGGATCGCGGTAGGCATGGTAGAGTACGGTGGGTTTGGTGAAGGAGAAATGGACGCAGTGCTAGTCGTTCCAGTTTGGCTCGTAAGTATGGCTGATGGAGATGTGGTTGCTTGTAAAGAAGATAGGGTTGAGCGTGTGTCCTGTTGAGGGGGTTTGTGTTGTGACCAGTTGTTTGAAATCTGTTATGATGGCGCATCTTTTTTCATACAAGAAGATGTGGAAGTGTTCACGGGCCCAAGCTACCGTAGGCTTTTCTTTTCTAGTTGTGAGTATACTTTTTCTGTGTCTGACAGGCTCGAGCTGGCATACACCACCACCTGTCAAGGGGATTCAGGGCCTTCTGTACATTGTGCCAATATAGTCCCTGGCCCCAGTGGTCTGGCGTCCACCGCCACTTGTGTCTGCAGTTTTTGATCAAAGTATGCCTTGACCGCTGCTTCTATTGTTTCCGTGATGCTTCTAAAGGCTATCTCACATTCAGGTGCCAATTGAATTCTTCCTTTTGTTTTGTGAGTTCTGTAAGAGGTGCGCTTGTGGCAGCGTAGACTTTGGTATATTTGGTGCAATAGGTAGCCATGCCTAGAAACAACCTCAGCATTGAGGTCCTTTACTTTGTATGGGTCTGCTTCCGTCCCTATCCGGGGATGATGTGCTCAAAGAAGCATAGTCTGGTCTTGTGAAATTCACATTTGTCCGTGTTAAGTAACCCTGGGCATAAAATATGCTCCGCTCACGGAGTTTGCGGATTTTTGGCAACTCCGCGTTCCGCGTAGAACGCGGAGTGACCAAAAAACTCCAAGCTCTGCAACGGAGCAGAGTTTTTTTGTGTTTGCGTGCTCAAATGCGTTTTTGCGCACGCGGGAGCGACTTACCGGGATGCCTGCGTTGGCCGATGAGATTTCCTATCCGTTCGCGAGTGCCACAAGATTTGGAAGCCGGCTGCACGGTCCAGCGAGAGTGTGAGATCACGAACACGTCATTCGGGCATGCCATCGGACGTCTGGCGGAAGTTAAGTGAAGATCGTGATGCCGAACATGCAGAATTTGCAATCTGGAAAAGAATATCTCTCGAGCAGCATCAAAACCTTCTCGAAATGATGATTTGGATTAAAAAAACTCCTCAGATTGACATTTGGCTGTACTTTTTTGTGCAAGGAGTCCTTTTTCTTTTTTACTTTTTTTTAAGAGGAAGGCAGTGCCCCAGAGTCTTAAACTTCCTGTTCCTGTCCAGCAGCTCCTCCCATTGCTTTGTCCATATCCTGTTCACTTTTCATTTGGATTTGGAGCTGGAAGGATCACACTCCTAGGCGCTGGGCTGACCGGAAGAAGACGTTGCAGTAGCAGAGAGTCTGTCGCGCTCAGCTGCCCCGAGCTCAGCAGAGAGAGGGCGGAGCAAGCCGGAGCCGTGCCGCGGAGCAGGAGCCTGGTCCGTTTGCTGATACTCGTTTCCTCACCAAGCTTTTCGGCCGCACTGCGCCGGAAAAAAGGCTTGCCGGACAGAAGTCAGCCTTGGTCGGCGGTCACCAGATATAACAGAGGCAGTGATTGCCGGTTTAGACACCATCCGCTGCCGATCGAGGCTCGAGGTGTAGTGCAGCAGCAGCAGGGCGAGTTCAGCACCGTCAAACGGCAGCTGCGGAGAGTGTGCCCGGAGCAGCATGGAGGCGGCCTGGTTAGTCCCGGGTGTGCAGCCTGCACTAGTTCCGTAGCCCCACTCGCCTGCCTGCAACAGCGTGCTCGGGGCCTCCTAGCCGACCAGCGGGCCAGTGGACTGAGAACAGGGCAGCGGGTCAACAGAGGGTCGACAAGGCACAGTGTGGACCTCCAGGACACCTACCTCAGGTGCCCCGCTCACCCTCGCAACACTGGGTCACATTGGGTCACACCATGTCACCAGTGTCAGAGATGACAAAGCCGTATCAGCAACGTCGACCCCTGACCCCAGACCCCCCCGGCAGCAAAAGGCAGTTGTAAGGCTCGTAAGGCTCATAAGGCGTTGGCAGGGTAAGGGACCCGGGGATGTGGGGGGGTTTGGGGGCCGGGGGGGCTTGGTGGAACTGGGCCAGCAGGTTGGCTGGGTTACCACACGAGGGAGGTCTGCTTAGCCTCAGTCTCCATCCATCCTCAGTCTCCATCCACTTCATCCGGCCCTCGCCCCTCTCCCGTCCCCTGCCCTACCAAGAGCCTTAACAAAATAAAAAGAGGATCTCTACAGTGTGCTCCACAGGCCACCAGCCTTAACCAGGAAAGACATTGTCTAGGGGGATTGCCGGAACCCTTGGAACTAAGAAACAACTAAGAAACAACCCTTAGAGAACAGACCATGAGATCAGGGAAGCCTTGAGGTGGCGAAGAAAAATCTCTGGGGAAGACAATAAAAGGACACACCCAGCACAAACAAAGAGGCAGACGTAGGAACGGCCATGGTCAGGGGCATGAGTCTCCAAAGGCCGATATCACAGGAAACGACCGACAACGGGCTAGACCCATACACAGATCTTTCAGCATTTCCAGACTCTACAAAACAAGAGTCGTGGAGCCCTGCCCCTGTCCCCAGTGTTGCAGAGGATACCTACACTGACAACACAGAAAGCAGACCAGCAAAAACTAACAAGGGAGAAATAGACGATGGGGCAATAGCCTCCTCTGCCCACAATGCACCAGGCCCAGGCCCAGGCTTCAAATCCAGCAAACGGGCGCTAATTTCTTACTTCCTTAAAGTATGCCATAGACTTTCCACAGGGAGCGGCAAGGAGCACACAGAAAATAAAGACAGTACCAACGTTAACGCTGAGAATCACAAGGACGCTATGGATCTCAAGTACATCAGCAACAAATTAACAACCTCAAGCCACGAATTAATGAGTGATAGCAAGCCCAGCAATGCTCCCTGTGAGAAGTTGGCCTGGTATATGCTGTCCACTAATTCTAGTGGGCACCTTGCACCAGTCCAAACAACCCCTTATTGGAGATAGGTTAAAGATAACCTTTATTGAAAGCTATCCTAGTGGTAGCTATGGAGAGCAGCCTTCAGGCTAAGTCTTGAAGGAATGTAAAGCAGCTTGTTTTACCAGTCTATAATCTCTTGAGTGACCAAATGAAAGAGGACCACACCAGGTATATATTCAAAATATATGTATTTATTACTAAACACACACCTCTAGTCTCTTTATGAGGCTAGAGTTCGAAGTACATAAGTTATAAGTCAGTTATTAACAGTAATAGCACAAATACACGTTTGAGCCCTAGGGGCGTACCAAACCATATACCAATAAAGTGGTATAAGAACCACGACTGAGCTAGACACAAGGCCTAGAGCCTGTAGAAGTGCTTGGACCACAAGGAACCACCCAAGGTAGTGACACAGGGGACCCACGGGGGATGCGTGCAGTGTGCTAACACAGCCGCGAATCGCCGTTAACTTCTATGGGGAAAGTCGCGGTTGGAAATTTAAAGAAAAGGGACACTTAAAGGAGGACTTGGAGCAAACCCTTTCAGAACTGGGTCGTTCTAGAGTCTATACCCAAGGGAGCACCGGAGTACTCGTGTTACCTCACCCAGGGGAGCTGGGTGCATAGGTGCCTTTCGGGGTCGGGTTTCGTCGTCGATTTGAATGGCGATCTGCTGCAAAGTGCTGCTGGCGACCAAGTCGAAAGTGTCCGGGTGGATCCAAGGGTGGATCGGAGATCTGAAGAACCTGAAAGCAGAGGGGACAGAGTCTGGGTCACTAGCCAGTGACCAGGAAGGCGATGAGCAGATGCCCACCGATGTCGGGTGCTTCAGGTAGGTTGACAGTCATCTTGACTCTTCAGCCACGAGGTCCAGGAGGCGTTGTGAACGATCAGGAGCTGGATTCGGACTGTCCCACAATGTTTGTCGATTGCTGAGGTGTCGGCGACCGGATTGGACCCAACAAGCCTTGGCAACGGCAAGTCTTGTGGAAAGAGAAGAAGGACGATGGTGCAAACCAGCAAGGTCTGAGGGACTCACCCAGCAAGGGTAAGTCAGGGCAAGCCTGGAGCAACCAGGAAAGCCCAAGCAAGATAAGATTGGCCTTCATGAGGGCCTACTAGCCAATGGACTAGCGACCGCAAAGGAGCCTTGAGTGGACGCACTTGGAGCTGGCTCACGGGACACTCGTGGAGTGGAGGCCAGTGATCTTCGGTGCAGTCGGTGCTGGAGGCAGGGGCTACTCGGAGCCCAAAGCACAACTTCGTGGGATCCCAGGAAGAGGATGCACTTGCAAATGTGCTCGGTGTCCAGGGGTCACGGTTCCACGTTACCCACGACAGCTACGGGCCTCAGCTTTGCTGGGGACTCAGGGCAGCCTCAGCGAAGTCTGGAAATCCACCACTGGTGATGCAAAGACTTCGGCGTCCGATGGGAGCTTCAGCGATGCAGACCGGACAATTGCTTCTTTGGTGCCTGCCAAGCAGGGGAGTCACTCCTTGACCCCAAGGGAGATTCTTCAGTCCTATAATCTTGAAGTAGAGCGTCGAAGGTCCAGGATTCTGTGTCAGAGTTTCGTCCAAGGATATATCTAAAGTCCTAAGGACTGGGGTCCCATACTTATACTAAGGTAGGGGGTTGGACATACTCTGTGGACCCACCTATGGGAGGGTCAGGGCAGAGGGGTGGTTACACCCCTTTCCCTTTGTCCAGTTTTGTGCCAGAGCAGGGGCTGGAAGCCCCTGAACCGGTTTGAACTGGGGTATGCACAGGGACACCAAATGTGCCCCCAGTGCAGGACTTCAAAGCACCAGAGGGTGCTCCCGCCCAGCCCCAATACACACTATCCTGTCTGGGGAGGTGGTGACACCTCCCTGGGACAGAAAACCTATTGTCCAGGCCTCCCCTGCCGGAGTTTCGGTCAGCAGCAGGAGGCCAGACTCGTGTCTGTGGCAGCGGCATCCATTTTGTGATGCCAGGGCTTTGGAAAGAGGCCGGTGTGTACATGTCTCTCCCTCTAGAAGGGTGGAATGCTACCCCCACCGCCAGAATTGGCGGGGGGGGTAGTATTCCAAGATGTTTGACACCAAACACGACATGTTTCTGTGCAGCCATCCCAAAGTTAGCATTTAACGCGAGGTTATAATGCACTTAAGAGTATATGGTCAGGCTGCACTACAAACAGCATCAGAGAACGGTCTCCGAATGCTGCAGAGGGGCCCTGCTCATGCAGGGGCACCCTCTCACATAGGAACCACGCACTCTGCCTTCAGGATTGACAAGACCTGCCATAGGAGTGACTTATAGGTTTATATGTGTGTATGTATGTAATGATATAGGTAACCTATATCATAGTAAGGGGTGCATGCACCACCTTACCCAGGCTGCAGTAGCAGACCTGTGGTGTCATTTTGGATGGCCTTCCAGGGGTGGCACAATACATGCTGCAGCCCCTGGTAGGCCTCTGAGGTACCTATGCCCTGGGTACATAGTATACCATATACTAGGGACTTATAAGGGCACTCCAGATTCCAATCAGAGATGTGCCTAATGCACATGGAAACCATTTTAGAGAGAAAGCAGCTAGGCTGGGGTCCTGATTGGCAGGGCCCCAGCCAGACTAAAGTCGAAAAACAGTGAAGCATCAGCAAAAAGTGGGGGTACCCATGTGAAGCAGATCCTACTCTCCTACACTTCCAAAACTAAAACAACAGGGAACTCAGCAGGAGCTGTTATTCGCCAACCTGGGCTAGAAGATCAAAGCAGGTTTCAACCAGCTAAAGGATCACACTCACCCTCAGCACCGCCACCTCCCCAGGCTCAACAAGCAACCCATCCTCAAATGGCTTGTGCCCTCGTCCACTGGGATCCCGACACATGTAGCGACCTTGTTCCCTCTCAACAAAGCCACTGGACAGACCAGAAAATGACAATTAAAGAAACAGAAGGAGGCACTCCGCACAACCAAAATTACACCCAAGACCAAGTGGAGCAATCTCCGAGCTCATTTTCAATGGTTCATTTTCCCAGTTTAATGATAGAGCAATATTCATCGAAACAAGACAATATGACGGAAAACCACAGTAACCTTCTCTCAGCGTTAGATATCAAAAACATCAAAACCTCCAATTCACAAGAAGTAAATGAAATAGTAGACATTAAACAAAGCTGGCGCCCGTCCTTAGAAACGAACGAGCTAAACTCAGAAAAGGCAGAGGACACTCCAAATAAGATCCCCCCAGAGGAGCGAACAGTCGCATGAGTATAACACCTACACGGTGCACCTCGAGCATCTTGAATACTGACCCCAACTAACCCAAACACAGGGGGAAACACTGAAGAGCACCCCAATCAATCAATCAATCAATCATGTCACTTATAAAGCGCACTACATACCCGCGAGGGTCTCAAGGCGCTGGGGGAAGAGGGGGGTGGTGCTGCTACTGATCGAAGAGCCAGGTCTTGAGGAGTCTTCTGAAGGCCAGTAGGTCTTGGGTCTGTCGGAGGTTGGTGGGGAGGGTGTTCCAGGTCTTGGCGGCGAGGTGGGAGAAGAATCTGCCGCCGGCGGTCGTTTTCCGGATGCGGGGGACTGTGGCGAGGGCGAGGCTGGTCGAGCGGAGCTGGCGGGTGGGGGTGTAGAAGCTGAGTCGTCTGTTGAGGTAGGCTGGTCCGGAGTTGTGGAGTGCTTTGTGTGCGTGGGTGAGGAGCTTGAAGGTTATCCTCTTGTTGACAGGGAGCCAGTGCAGGTCTCTCAGGTGGGGTGTGATGTGGCTGCGTCGGGGGATGTCGAGGATAAGACGTGCAGAGGCGTTCTGGATGCGTTGCAGCCGTCTCAGGAGCTTAGCCGTCGTTCCTGCGTAGAGGGCGTTTCCGTAGTCCAGCCTGCTGGTGACGAGGGCCTGGGTGACTGTTTTTCTTGTTTCGGTGGGGATCCACTTGAAGATCCTGCGGAGCATTCGGAGGATGTTGAAGCAGGATGAGGAAACGGCGTTGACCTGCTTAGTCATGGAGAGGGTGGGGTCGAGGATGACCCCTAGGTTGCGTACGTGGTCGGTGGGTGGCGGGGCTGTTCCCAGTGATGTTGGCCACCAGGAGTCGTCCCAGGCTGAAGGGTTGGAACCAAGGATGAGGACCTCCGTCTTGTCCGAGTTCAGCTTCAGGCGGCTGGTCCTCATCCATTCGGCGACGGCCTTCATTCCTTCGTGGAGGTGGGCTTTGGCGGTGTGAGGGTCTTTGGTGAGGGAGAGGATCAGCTGGGTGTCGTCGGCGTAGGAGATGATGTTGAGGTTGTGCTGTCGGGCGACGTGGGCGAGGGGTGCCATGTAGATGTTGAACAGCGTTGGGCTGAGGGAGGAGCCTTGGGGTACGCCGCAGATGATCTTGGTGGCCTTGGATCGGAAGGGGCGAGGCGGACACTTTGTGTTCTGCCGGAAAGGAAGGATGTGGTCCAGTCCAGGGCCTTCTCTTGGATCCCGGCGTCGTGAAGGCGTGTTCAAAGGCCACCATATGGCCCCAACTATTAAATACCATGGAAACCATAGGCAAAGCAATGTCATACCATGCAGACAAACTAGATATGCAAGTCGATCTGCTTAACATCCTGGCTATCCACATCCAGGGGATAGAAGCAAACATATATGATCTTAACACCATGATAAAGAAGGTGCAACTCGACAACGACACCGCATTTCACACTTGCTACTGCCCCCAAA
This sequence comes from Calotriton arnoldi, assembly GCA_963921515.1. Taxonomy (NCBI): domain Eukaryota; kingdom Metazoa; phylum Chordata; class Amphibia; order Caudata; family Salamandridae; genus Calotriton; species Calotriton arnoldi. Next base: position 74,454 of record CAWUFW010020091.1, read on the forward strand.
TAATTGACAAATTGGCAACCGTACCAACTTTGATGTCACAGATATTAGGGGTCGTCAAGGAATCCCCTAAAGAGATTAGCAAAACTACCAGGCAGGAAAGAGACTAACAAGATGGCCAGGAGGGAAGTGGCAGGGCAAGCGGCGTCTTGAGCAATGAAGAGAGTCCCGCAGTACCAGAGCAGTCAAGCTCTTCCACTCCAGATGACACCAAGACGCCAGACAACTTAGTAGAACGAGCTCATTGTGAGGCGGAAGAGGATGCACCACAAAACCAGGATTCACAAACAATAGACCAAACAAGCCCCAAATAATCCAAGTTGACAACCTCCCTCACAAAGAGAGAAAGAAAGCGCTTGAGAAAAGCAAGAAAAACCAAATCAAACACCCGAGGGCCGCCGACGACACACCCTCAAAAAACCAAGCTCGATACCAATGATACCAACGACAAGGTCCTGACAGAGGGAGACTCCTCTCAAAATAAAACAAAGCCTGTGCTTGGGACAACTCCAACTGACAACTCCACAACAAAGGAGGCCACAACTCCAGACGGCCCAAACCAACGAATCAGCACAATCCAGCAAGCAAGGAAAGTGTTCAGTATATTCAACATCCCGGCAGGGAAAGAAGAACTAAAACCATCGAGCCCGGCAATATTAAAAATCACAGATACAGCGCATGGTAATATAGTAAACACTAATTCCTCCACCATACAAGCGACCCCCACCAGCACCCAAGCGGATTTAGAGAGGTGCACGAAGTCTAACGGAAGAAAGAAACGGGCACAGCCGCCGGGAGTAACAGATGTCCCACCAGTTGTGAACACAAACATCTTTGAGAGAAACTGTTCCCAACACCAACCTAACTTTACCCCTTTAGACGCAGATGTTATCCGGGCAGTTACAGCCACATCAAGCAATGGGGGAAAAAAATCTACATAGAACCTACACGACTCATCCCAAGCAAAAAAGTCGAACTAATCCCGCAATACAGCTCGAGGGGGCCACACAACATTTTAAATAAAGGGTCTATTTTAAAACTCTTAGAAGAATTACCATCTCTGCGTCATATAAAAACAGGCGATTTGGAATCAATTGAATTCAAACCGAACCCTCACCAAACAGACCCAGACTCCACGATTATAACATGGACCGAACATAGCTTTACAGAACAAATTCTGCAGCATAGGGAGGAATTCTCCAACTGGGGCAAATAAGGTGGAGCCCGCGCGATACCCCAGTCCGCTCCAGAAACAAAGTCTGAAACGGAGCCTCCTAAAAGGTGCCAAAGGTCCAGACCAAAGGAGCACCATGGCAGAAGAAGGCCTCCTATCTAGGCAAATTACAATCACAATTGCCCACCATGACGAAGTCACACTTGAGGAGCACCCACAAGCACCCTTGGCTTTAAAACAGAGGGGTGTAGAATGAATTAATCCAAGACAAACATCAGGAAAAGAGCAGGGTTGTAAGATCTGCTCTTGGAATGTCAACGGGCTAAGCTCAAAGTTAGAAGAAGACGATTTCATAGAGTTCATTACACAACACAACATACTTCTCTTTCAGGAAACCTGGCAGACAAAAAACTCGCCACTCGTGGGTTATAAAGAACATTTCGTCCCAGCACAAAAGGAGGCACAGCATGGCAGGGCAAATGGAGAGCTATCGACCTTTATATCCACTGACTTCCTTTGGAGAGATGTTTGCATTGACTTAGACTCCGCATGGATGCAATGCATCAAAGTCGATATCTCACCTTCCATGGGCCTATTAATTCTGAATCTATATATGCACCCAGCAGGAAAACATAAGGGGCAAAGAATTAAGCAATTAATAGCAGCAATTACAATGCTGAAAAGCACCTACCCAAGTGACAACATGATAATAACAGGTGACTTTAATATGAACCTAATCCAAGGACAGGAGGGAAATTTAGCAAGCTTTATACAGCCAAGACATGGCAATCGAAGCAGACAAGGTGCCATGGGGAAGAAATGTGCAGCAAAATTGGAAGACCTCTTTCTGCACACGTTAAATGGCAGGGGCCCCTTGGACAGACCAGCAGCCTTAACGAGGGTCACTAGGAATACAGGCTCAACAATAGACTTTACGTTAGCAGATCCTGATCTATTTCCTCACATAAAAGATTTCCATATCCTGGAACGGGTTGAAAGCAACCATTACCCCCAGATCTTCACATTATCTATTACCCCAAAAGGGTCGGAGCAGGCGAATCCTCTAACATTGAACATGCAACTCTTCAACTTGCAATGATTAAACTGGAACGAAAATAACATCACCAATCTAATGGAGACATGCCGCTCATTGCTATCACCACCAGTAGAAGCTCAAGACACAGTAAAGGCTTGGGAGTCCTTCATAGTCAACATCAACAAAAGAAACCAAAACAAGTACAGAGGACACAAAACAACAAGAAACGGAGGAGGGAAGTGGTATACGCCAAAAATGCGGGTGTAGGAGAGTAGGATCTGCTTCACATGGGTACCCCCACTTTTTGCTGATGCTTCACTGTTTTTCGACATTAGTCTGGCTGGGGCCCTGCTAATCAGAACCCCAGCCTAGCTGCTTCCTCTCTAAAATGGTTTCCATGTGCCTTAGGCACATCTCTGATTGGAATCTGGAGTGCCCTTATAAGTCCCTAGTATATGGTATACTATGTACCAAGGGCATAGGTACCTCAGAGGACCTGCCAGGGGCTGCAGCATGTATTATGCCACCCCTGGAAGGCCATCCAAACTGACACCACAGGTCTGCTACAGCAGCCTGGGTAAGGTGGTGCATGCACCCCTTACTGTGATATAGGTTACCTATATCACGAAATACATACACACATATAAACCTATAAGTCACTCCTAAGGCAGGCCTTATCAATCCTAAAGGCAGAGTGCATGGTTCCTATGTGAGAGGGTGCCCCTGCATGAGCAGGGCCCCTCTGCAGCGTTCGGAGACCATCTCTGATGCTGTTTGTAGTGCAGCCTGACCATATACTCTTAAGCGCATTATATCCTCGCGGTAAAATGCTAACTTTGGAATGGCTGCACCTAAACATGTCGTGTTTGGTGTCAAACATCTTGGAATACTACCCCCCGCCAATCCTGGCGGCGGGGGTAGCATTCCACCCTTCTAGAGGGAAAGACATGTTAACTCTGACGAGTCCGGTAACTTCTTTCCAGAGCCCTGGCATCACAAAATGGATGCTGCTGCCACAGACACGAGTCTGGCCTCCTGCTGCTGGACGAAACTCCGGCAGGGGAGGCCTGGACAATAGGTTTCCTGTCCCAGGGAGGTGTGACCACCTCCCCAGACAGGACAATGTGTATTGGGGCTGGGCGGGAGCACTTTCGGGTGCTTTGAAGTCCTGCACTGGGGGCACATTTGGTGTCCCTGTGCATACCCCAGTTCAAACCGGATCAGGGGCTCGCAGCCCCTGCTTTGGCGCGAACTGGACAAAGGGAAAGGGGTGTAGCCACCCCTCTGCCCTGACCCACCCATAGGTGGGGCCACAGAGTAGTCCATCCACTATTTTTAGAATAAAGGTAGGAACCCAGTCCTTAGGACTTTAGATTATACCTGGACGAAACTCTGACACTGAATCCTGATCCTTCGACGCTCTACGACAAGATTAGAGGACTGAAGAATCTCCCTTGGGGTCAAGGAGTGACTCCCCTGCTTGGCAGGCACCAAAGAAGCATCTGTCCGGTTCGCATTACTGAAGCTCCCGTCGGACGCCGAAGTCATCGCATCACCAGAGGTGGATTCTCAGACTTCCCCGAGGCTACCCTGAGTCCCCAGCAAAGCTGAGGCCCGTGGCTATCGTGGGTGACTTGAGACCGTGACCCCTGGACACCGAGCACATTTGCAAGTGCACCATCTTCTGGGTCTCCCAAGAAGTCGTGCTTTGGGCTCCGAGTAGCCCTAGCCTCCAGCACCACCTGCACCGAAGATCACTGGCCCCCACTCCACGAGTGTCCTGCAAGCGAGCTCCAAGTGCGGCGTCACGAGGCTCCTTCGCGGTCGCTAGCCCGTTGGCTAGTAGCCCTTAACGAAGGCCAATCTTTTCTTTACTTGGCATCCTGGTTGCTCCAGGCCTGCCCTCACTTACCCTCGCTGGGTGAGTTCCACAGACCTTGCTGATCTGCACCATCGACGCTTGTTGGGTCCAATCCGGTCGCCGACACCTCAGCACTCGACAGACATCGAGCACCAGCCCGAATCCTGCTCCTGGTCGCCGACAACGCCTCCCGGACCTCGTGGCTGAAGAGTCAAGACGACCGTCAACGCACCTGAAGCACTCGACATCGGTGGGCATCTGTCCATCGCCCTCCTGGTCACTGGCTAGTGACCCAGACTCTGTCCCCTCTGCTTTCAGGTTCACCAGAACTCCGATCCACTCTTGGATCCACCCGGACACTTTTCTCTTGGCCGCCAGCAGCACTTTGCAGCAGATCGCCATTCGAATCAACGACGAAACCCGACCCCGAAAGGCACCTATGCACCCGGCTTCCCTGGGTGAGGTAACACGAGTACTCCGGTGCTCCCGTGGGTAGAGACTCTTCAAAGTCCTAGATCTCAAAGGGTTTTGTCCTAGTCCTCTTTTAAGTGTCCCTTTCCTCTATTTTCCCGATCCCGACTTTCTCCATAGAAGTTAACGGCGTATCGCGGTTGTGTATTTACACTGCACGCGTCTCCCGTGGGTCCCCTGTGTCACTACCTTGGGTGGTTCCTTGTGGTCCAAGCACTTCTAGAGGCTCTAGGCCTAGTGTCTAGTTCAGTCGTGGTTCGCATACCACTTTATTGGTATATGGTTTGGTACGCCCCTAGGGCCCAAACGTGTATTTGTGCTATTATTGTGATTTAAGATCTTATAACCTATGTACTTTCGAACTCTAGCCTCATAAAGAGACTAGAGGGGTGTGTTTAGTAATAAATACATATATTTTGAATATATACCTGGTGTGGTACTCTTTCATTTGGTCACTCAAGAGATTATAGACTGGTAAAACAAGGTCCTTTACATTCCTTCAAGACTTAGCCTGAAGGCTGCTCTCCATAACTACCACTAGGATAGCTTTCAATAAGGTTGTCTTTAACCTACCTACCATAAGAGTCGATTTGGACTGGTGCAAGGTGCCCACTATAATTAGTGGACAGCATATGCCAGGCCAACTTCTCACATTGGTGTGCAGCGTGTGGGATTCCAGCTTGCTATTGTTTTACCAGATAATCTCAATTGAATTGATCAACTGAAAACCACTAAAGGTACCTAAGGTACATATAATTTAAGCTTAGAATAACAGTAAGTTCTACTGAACTTAGAGTTGTGTGTTAAGGGATAGCACAACCCTTTCTACAACTCAAGAGAGTTTAGTAGGCCACACTAGAGTAGGTAGTGCATACACCACACCACACTAGTAATGTCTTTAAAAGCAGGATCCAAAGATTCCTTGCAGGAAGCCATTGAGCTTCCACCCTCCAAGTATGATACACTCCAATTCTTGGAATTGAGAGCTTTATGTAACGTGAGGAAATTAAGGACAGGCCAAAGTCCCACCACCCAACACCTCAAGGAGTTGTTGGTGGCTTATGATCTTAGTAAGTCCTCAGAGACTGAAGGGGTAGGAGCAGAGGGTGGGCCAGCAGATGAGGAAGGGGCCAGGGGTACCACTACCCCAGCCCCCTCTGAAACTGACCAGGAGGGTGACAATGACCCTGACCTGGAAAACCCAATCCCTTCTGGGGAAGATGAAGATGAGGATCTAGAAAACCACACCTTTGTCCCCCAGGAAGGATTATGAGTGTGCTCAGAAAGTCTAGGTCTCCTTCTCAGGAATCTAACCACTCTGGCACCTCCATAGGGAGCTCTGTTTCTTCTCACAGGAGGGAATCCTCTCATGAGAGAAGAAAGAGACTGGTCCAGTATGAGGAAACTCAACTAGAGATCAGGAAGAAGCAATTGGCTTTAGATAGAGAATCCCTAGATCTCCTTAGAGAGAGAAGGAAGTTGGGACTAGAGTCCCATGGTGGCAGCCATGTCCCTAGAGATAGGGAAAGGTCCTATGACCATAGGAACCTGAGCAAGATTGTCCCTCCCTACCAGAGTGGGGATGATATCCACAAATGGATAACTGCTTTAGAGAGGGCCTGTAAAGTACAGAAGGTCCCTCAGGAGCAGTGGGCAGCAATCTTGTGGCTCTCCTTTGCTGACAAAGGTAGAGACAAGCTCCTCACTGTTAGAGAGGAGGAAGCTGACAATTACAAGGTCTTGAAGAGTGCTCTTATTGATGGGTTTGGCCTAACCACTGAACAGTACAGGTTGAAGTTCAGAGACACCCAAAAGCACAGACTCAAGACTGGGTAGACTATGTGGATTGTTCTGCCAAGGCTCTGGAAGGCCCTTATCGCAGCCACCGACGACATCAGAACCCTAACCGACAACGGGGAAACAGCAGCCCTCATCCTCTTGGACCTCTCCGCGGCGTTCGACACCGTCTGCCACCGCACCCTAGTGAAGCGCCTCAGCAACATCGGAATCCGAGAGAAAGCACTGGAATGGATCATCTCGTTCCTCGCCGGAAGAACCCAGAGAGTCCGCCTCCCCCGTTCAGATCCGAGGCCACCGAAGTCATCTGCGGCGTTCCACAAGGATCTTCACTCAGTCCAACCCTCTTCAACGTCTACATGAGCCCCTCGCAGCCATCGCACGCCAACACAACCTCAACATCATCTCCTACGCCGACGACACCCAGCTGATCCTCTCCCTCACCAACGACCCCACCACCGCCAGAGCCAACCTACACGACGGGATGAGAGACGTCGCCGACTGGATGAGGAACAGCCGCCTTAAACTGAACTCAGACAAGACGGAAGTCCTCATCCTGGGCTCATCACCCTCCGCCTGGGACGACTCTTGGTGGCCCCCGGCCCTGGGCACCACGCCCAAGCCAACGGACCACGCACGCAACCTGGGCTTCATCCTGGACTCCTCCCTGTCGATGACCAGACAAGTCAACGCCGTCTCATCTTCGTGCTTCAACACCCTGCGCATGCTCCGCAAGATCTTCAGATGGATCCCCACTGAAACCAGGAAGACCGTCACCCAGGCACTCGTCACCAGCCGACTGGACTATGGGAACACCCTCTACGCCGGAACCACAGCCAAACTTCAAAAAGACTCCAGCGCATCCAGAACGCCTCCGCACGACTCATCCTGGACATCCCCCGGCACAGCCACATCACCGGACACCTGAAAGACCTGCACTGGCTCCCCGTCAGCAAGAGAATCACGTTCAGACTCCTCACCCACGCACACAAGGCCCTCCACGACCTGGGCCCCAAGTACCTCAACGACCGCATGACCTTCTACACGCCCACCCGCCAGCTACGATCAACCAGCCACGCCCTCGCCACTGTACCACGCATCCGCAGAGCCACCGCCGGAGGAAGATCCTTCTCCTACCTGGCAGCCAAGACCTGGAACTCCCTCCCCACTCACCTTCGGCGAACCCAGGACCATCTCTCCTTCAGGAAGCAGCTCAAGACCTGGCTGTTCGAGCAGTAACTTACCCCCTCCCCCAGCGCCTTGAGACCCTCCCGGGTGAGTAGCGCGCTCTATAAATGCCGTGATTGATTGATTGATTGATTGATGGTTGATGGGCAGTAAGGTGTGTGACTTCTCAGGATTGTATAATCTGATAATGAGGGAGCAGATTCTTAATAACTGTCAAAATCAGCTGTTGCATCAATACCTGGTAGACTCTGATCTGACCTCTCCCCAAGAATTGGGAAAGAAGGCAGACAAATGAGTCAGAACCAGGGTGAAGCAGAAGGTGCAGAACCTAGGTGGGGAAACCAAGAAGCAAGATGCTAAGAACTCTGACAAGGGTGGGGAGAAGGGTAAAGATCAAAAGTCTTCATCAGGCCCCCAAAAATCTTCTTCTGGTGGGGATTCCCAGTCTACCAAGGGTAAAGGCCAAAGAAAACCATGGTGCAAGGTCTGTAAGCAAAAGACCCACTGGACCAGTGATTGCACCAAGTCCAAAGACTCCAGTCCAGCACCCACCAATGCCCCTAAGGCACCTGTTCCCCCTAGTACAGTTGGTGGAGGTGCTCCAGCAAAGGGTTTAGTAGGGTTCACCCTGGGAACTGAGTTGGGCTCTGACCTAGTTAGAGAACTGACTCAGGCTGTGTTAGTCTGTGATGGAGGCATGGATGTGCCCTCCTCTATGAGTCCCAGTAATCTGGGCAAGTACAGACAACAGCCTTTAATCAATGGACGAGAGGCTTTGGCATTTAGGGACACAGGGGCAAGTGTCACAATGGTGACACAAGACCTTGTGCTACCTGGGCAAGTTATGCTTGGTGAAATGTACCAAGTGACCAATGCTAGCAATGTCAGAACAGACCATACTCTGGCAGTTGTTAACTTCTCCTGGGGAGGGGTAACTGGCCTTAAGAAGGTTGTGGTAAGTGCAAACCTACCAGTCGAATGCTTGCTTGGCAATGACTTAGAGACTTCTGCTTGGGCAGAAGTGGAGCTCAGGACCCATGCAGAAATGCTGGGGATCCCTGCAGATGTGTTTGCTGTGACCAGGTCACAAGCCAAAATGTCTAGCACTGAACAGGCCTTGGATTCTGGAAGAATGGACCAAGTGCCTTCCAAGAGGAGGAGTAGTAGGGTTAAGGCAGTGCCTTCCCCTTGGCTCAGGAGGAAGATCAGTCCCTTGAGGGGGATGATCTCAGCCCTGAAGAAGGAACTGTCCCAGAGGAACTGGAACCTGACCAGGTTGAGTTCTTGGGGACAGGGGGACCTTCTAGGGCAGATCTGAGCCAGGAGCAGCAGAGCTGCCCCTCCCTTGAACCCCTCAGACAGCAAGCTGCTGCTGAGGCTGCTGGGAAAGCTAGTGGTCCCCATACAGTGTATTGGGATGATGGACTCCTGTACTCAGAGAGTAGAGACCCCAAGCCTGGTGCTACCAGGAGGTTGGTAATACCTTTGAAGTTCAGGGGCTTCCTATTGACCCTAGCCCATGATATTCCCTTAGCAGGACACCTGGGCCAGAACAAGACTTGGGACAGAATTGTCCCTCACTTTCACTGGCCCCACATGTCTGAAGACAGTAAGGAGTTTTGTCGCTCCTGTGTAACCTGCCAAGCCAGTGGCAAAGCAGGTGGCACCACAAAGGCCCCCTGATACCACTACCTGTGGTGGGGGTGCCCTTTGAGAGGGTAGGGATTGACATTGTTGGTCCCATGGATCCCCAAACAGCCTCTGGGCACAGGTTTATCCTGGTGGTAGTGGATCATGCCACCAGGTACCCAGAAGCTATTCCCATCAGGACCACTACAGCACCTGTGGTGGCAAGGGCCCTCCTGGGAATCTTCTCAAGAGTGGGCTTTCCTAAGGAGGTAGTATCAGACAGGGGTGCTAACTTCATGTCTGGGTACTTAAAAGCAATGTGGAAGGAGTGTGGAGTGACTTATAAGTTCACCACACCCTATCACCCACAATGCAATGGTTTAGTTGAGAGATTCAACAAAACCTTGAAGGGCATGATTAAAGGGCTCCCAGAAAAGCTTAGGCGTAGATGGGACATACTCTTGCCCTGCCTTTTATTCGCATATAGGGAGGTGCCTCAGAAGAGGGTTGGTTACAGCCCTTTTGAACTTCTGTTTGGCCACCCTGTGAGGGGTCCACTGTGCTTGGTGAAGGAAGGATGGGAGTTACCTCTCAAGCCCCCAAAGCAAGATATAATGGACTATGTACTTGGTCTCCGCTCCAGGATGGCTGAGTACATGAAAAAGGCAACCAAAAACCTTGAGGCTAGCCAGGAACTTCAGAAGGCCTGGCATGACCAAAGAGCTGTTCTGACTGTGTACCAGCCAGGACAGAAGGTGTGGGTGTTGGAGCCAGTGGCCCCAGCAGCTCTCCAAGACAAATGGAGTGGACCCCACACTATTGTTGAGCAGAAGGGTGAGGTCACTTACTTAGTGGACCTGGGAACACCCAGGAGTCCCCAAAGGGTTCTCCATGTCAACAGACTAAAGCCATATGTGGACAGGGCAGACATGGGCTTGCTCATGGCTACTGATGAAGGGCAGGAGGAAGAGAGTGACCCACTCACTGACCTGCTCTCACAGAACCCTGACGATGGGTCAGTTGATGGTGTAGCCTTGGCAGGCAGCCTCACTACCCAGCAACAAACTGATTGCAGGCAAGTCCTCAATCAGTTTAGACATATGTTTTCACTGACACCTAGTCAGACCACCTGGTGCACTCATGAAGTGGACACTGGGGACAGTCTGCCTATTAAAAACAAGATTTATAGGCAACCTGACCATGTCAGGGACTGTATCAGGACTGAAGTCCAGAAAATGTTGGAGTTGGGAGTAATTGAACCCTCAGATAGCCCTTGGGCTAGTCCAGTAGTCCTGGTACCGAAACCTCTCACCAGTGGTGGGAAAAGAGAGATGAGGTTTTGTGTAGACTACAGGGGTCTCAATGCAGTCACTAGGACTGATGCCCATCCCATACCCAGGGCAGATGAGCTCATAGATACTTTGGCCTCTGCCAGATATCTCAGCACATTTGACCTAACAGCTGGCTACTGGCAGATCAGACTAGCTGATACTGCAAAGCCCAAAACAGCATTTTCAACCCCTAGTGGGCATTATCAATTTGTGGTAATGCCCTTTGGTCTGAAAAATGCACCTGCCACTTTCCAGAGGTTGGTGAACACAGTTCTCACAGGACTGGAAGCCTATAGTGCAGCTTATCTAGATGATATTGCTGTCTTTAGCTCCACCTGGGAGGATCACCTGGTCCACCTCAGGAATGTTTTACAGGCCCTGCAAAAGGCAGGCCTGACTATCAAGGCCACTAAGTGCCAGATAGGGCAGAGTCAGGTTGTGTACCTGGGCCACCTTGTGGGTGGAGGCCAGGTTCAGCCTTTGCAGAGCAAGATCCAGACCATCATGGACTGGACTGCTCCCACTACCCAGACTCAGGTGAGAGCCTTCTTAGGCCTGACTGGGTACTATAGGAGATTTGTCAAGGGGTATGGATCAATAGTGACACCCTTGAATGACTTAACTTCTAAGAAAATGCCCAAAAGGTTCAGTGGACAGTTAGCTGTCAAAAGGCATTTGATGACCTCAAGCAGGCCATGTGCACTGCTCCAATTCTGCAGAGTCCTGATTACTCCAAGAAGTTCATTGTTCAAACAGATGCATCTGAATTGGGGGTAGGGGCTGTACTGTCACAATTGAATGAAGAAGGTCAGGATCAGCCAGTAGCTTTTATTAGCAGAAGGCTGACCCCTAGAGAGAAACGTTGGTCAGCCATAGAGAGGGAGGCCTTTGCTGTGGTCTGGGCTCTGAAGAAGTTGAGGCCATACTTGTTTGGTACACACTTCCTGGTTCAGACAGACCATAAGCCCCTCTTATGGCTAAAACAAATGAAGGGTGAAAACCCCAAACTGCTTAGGTGGTCCATTTCCCTACAGGGGATGGACTTTACAGTGGAACATAGGCCTGGGAGTAACCATGCGAATGCAGATGGACTCTCTAGGTATTTCCACTTAGAACATGAAGACTTAACTGGGCAAGGTTAGTTTAATGTCCCTACGTTTTGGGGGGTTGTGTAGGAGAGTAGGATCTGCTTCACATGGATACCCCCACTTTTTGCTGATGCTTCACTGTTTTTCGACATTAGTCTGGCTGGGGCCCTGCTAATCAGAACCCCAGCCTAGCTGCTTCCTCTCTAAAATGGTTTCCATGTGCCTTAGGCACATCTCTGATTGGAATCTGGAGTGCCCTTATAAGTCCCTAGTATATGGTATACTATGTACCAAGGGCATAGGTACCTCAGAGGCCTGCCAGGGGCTGCAGCATGTATTATGCCACCCCTGGAAGGCCATCCAAACTGACACCACAGGTCTGCTACTGCAGCCTGGGTAAGGTGGTGCATGCACCCCTTACTGTGATATAGGTTACCTATATCACGAAATACATACACACATATAAACCTATAAGTCACTCCTAAGGCAGGCCTTATCAATCCTAAAGGCAGAGTGCATGGTTCCTATGTGAGAGGGTGCCCCTGCATGAGCAGGGCCCCTCTGCAGCGTTCGGAGACCATCTCTGATGCTGTTTGTAGTGCAGCCTGACCATATACTCTTAAGCGCATTATATCCTCGCGGTAAAATGCTAACTTTGGAATGGCTGCACCTAAACATGTCGTGTTTGGTGTCAAACATCTTGGAATACTACCCCCCGCCAATCCTGGCAGCGGGGGTAGCATTCCACCCTTCTAGAGGGAAAGACATGTTAACTCTGACGAGTCCGGTAACTTCTTTCCAGAGCCCTGGCATCACAAAATGGATGCTGCTGCCACAGACACGAGTCTGGCCTCCTGCTGCTGGACGAAACTCCGGCAGGGGAGGCCTGGACAATAGGTTTCCTGTCCCAGGGAGGTGTGACCACCTCCCCAGACAGGACAATGTGTATTGGGGCTGGGCGGGAGCACTTTCGGGTGCTTTGAAGTCCTGCACTGGGGGCACATTTGGTGTCCCTGTGCATACCCCAGTTCAAACCGGATCAGGGGCTCGCAGCCCCTGCTTTGGCGCGAACTGGACAAAGGGAAAGGGGTGTAGCCACCCCTCTGCCCTGACCCACCCATAGGTGGGGCCACAGAGTAGTCCATCCCCTATTTTTAGAATAAAGGTAGGAACCCAGTCCTTAGGACTTTAGATTATACCTGGACGAAACTCTGACACTGAATCCTGGACCTTTGACGCTCTACGACAAGATTAGAGGACTGAAGAATCTCCCTTGGGGTCAAGGAGTGACTCCCCTGCTTGGCAGGCACCAAAGAAGCATCTGTCCGGTTCGCATTACTGAAGCTCCCGTCGGACGCCGAAGTCATCGCATCACCAGAGGTGGATTCTCAGACTTCCCCGAGGCTACCCTGAGTCCCCAGCAAAGCTGAGGCCCGTGGCTATCGTGGGTGACTTGAGACCATGACCCCTGGACACCGAGCACATTTGCAAGTGCACCATCTTCTGGGTCTCCCAAGAAGTCGTGTTTTGGGCTCCGAGTAGCCCTAGCCTCCAGCACCACCTGCACCGAAGATCACTGGCCCCCACTCCACGAGTGTCCTGCAAGCCAGCTCCACGTGCGGCGTCACGAGGCTCCTTCGCGGTCGCTAGCCCGTTGGCTAGTAGCCCTTAACGAAGGCCAATCTTTTCTTTACTTGGCATCCTGGTTGCTCCAGGCCTGCCCTCACTTACCCTTGCTGGGTGAGTTTTACAGACCTTGCTGGTCTGCACCATCGACGATCTTCATCTTACTCGAGACTTGCCGTTGCCAAGGCTTGTTGGGTCCAATCCGGTCACCGACACCTCAGCACTCGACAAACATCGAGCACCAGCCCGAATCCTGCTCCTGGTCGCCGACAACACCTCCCGGACCTCGTGGCTGAAGAGTCAAGACGACCGTCAACGCACCTGAAGCACTCGACATCGGTGGGCATCTGTCCATCGCCCTCCTGGTCACTGGCTAGTGACCCAGACTCTGTCCCCTCTGCTTTCAGGTTCACCAGAACTCCGATCCACTCTTGGATCCACCCGGACACTTTTCTCTTGGCCGCCAGCAGCACTTTGCAGCAGATCGCCATTCGAATCGACGACGAAACCCGACCCCGAAAGGCACCTATGCACCCGGCTTCCCTGGGTGAGGTAACACGAGTACTCCGGTGCTCCCGTGGGTAGAGACTCTTCAAAGTCCTAGATCTCAAAGGGTTTTGTCCTAGTCCTCTTTTAAGTGTCCCTTTCCTCTATTTTCCCGATCCCGACTTTCTCCATAGAAGTTAACGGCGTATCGCGGTTGTGTATTTACACTGCACGCGTCTCCCGTGGGTCCCCTGTGTCACTACCTTGGGTGGTTCCTTGTGGTCCAAGCACTTCTAGAAGCTCTAGGCCTAGTGTCTAGTTCAGTCGTGGTTCGCATACCACTTTATTGGTATATGGTTTGGTACGCCCCTAGGGCCCAAACGTGTATTTGTGCTATTATTGTGATTTAAGATCTTATAACCTATGTACTTCGTACTCTAGCCTCATAAAGAGACTAGAGGGGTGTGTTTAGTAATAAATACATATATTTTGAATATATACCTGGTGTGGTACTCTTTCATTTGGTCACTCAAGAGATTATAGACTGGTAAAACAAGCTGCTTTACATTCCTTCAAGACTTAGCCTGAAGGCTGCTCTCCATAGCTACCACTAGGATAGCTTTCAATAAGGTTGTCTTTAACCTACCTACCATAAGAGTCGATTTGGACTGGTGCAAGGTGCCCACTATAATTAGTGGACAGCATATGCCAGGCCAACTTCTCACAGCGGGCATTAAAAACGCGGCTGAATACGCACCTAAGGTCATTTCGAACAAAGGACCACCAACTGTCACAACAAACTCTCATAACAATAGAAGATTTAAAAAAGGAGTTAAAACGCGAAACCAAGGCGACCAAGCAAAAATATAAGGAAAACCTCAAGACCATCATACTCCATGCCAGTAAGCTGCGAAATTCTAAACAGTTTTGGGCAAAAATAAATCTCATGCTTAACGGCAAACATCGGCAGTTCAACTTGGACATGACAGATCAAGCTTGGAGCGCCCACATCGAGGCAACATACAATACCGCACTGGACATGCGCACAGATAGCATAACTGACATTTCAACAGAGCTCAAACCGACTCTCAGTTCGAGAACAACACCAGAAGCCGGGAGTCCCAGCAAGCAAAAAGGTTCACCTCACACCCTCCGTCTGGTATCAGTGGAAGCCTCAGCCGCGGACCCAATAAAGCCATTCCAAATCAAACCACAAATTACAAATAGAGAAATCTATAAAGAAAGCAGTAAGCTAGCTATTCTGGAGCAAAGAGAAGAAACAGACCAGATAACTCCAAAGCAGGTTCTGAGGACAATAAACCACTTGAGAGCGGACGGGGCTCCCGGACCAAATGGCCTACCGAACGCTCTATTTAGGCAAGATCCTACATTTTGGTCCAGCTTCTTATCCCCCTTGTTTTGCAACAGCTTAAGGACCGGAAATATTCCTGACTCCTTGAGGAGCAGCATCCTTCAACTGATTCACAAATCAGGGACACGCTCAGACCCAAACAACTATAGGTTAATAGCCCTAATAGACGTGGAGGCCAAGATCTACGCATCCAACCTACTGGCAGACCTGGAGACCTGGGTCAGAAGCAAAACCTGATCCCAAAGACACAAACAGGATTCCGGGCCGGCATGGGCACCCTAACAAACTTATCAGCACTAACTCTTCTAGCTAAGAAAGCAATTGACAACTCTAACATCCTATATACATGCTTCCTAGACCTCAAAGCAGCTTTTGATAAAGTGCCAAGAGCCAAACTATGGGCCAAAATGAAAGCTTGGGGTGCTCCCCCTAACCTATTGGGAGCAATCATCAACTTATATTCGCATACCTGGGTCCAAATAAAAAAAGGGGACGGTCGGCACCAACAAAGAAATTTCCAACAATAAATGGGCTAAAGCAAGGATGTGTGCTGGCTCCTAGCCTATTGAACATCTTTACTGCCGACCTAGAGAGCAATCTACGCACAATCCAGGGTGACCCACCGAAATTGGGGAAAACAACTATAGCAAGCCTGCAATACGTGGACGATATCGTGCTTCTCTCTCAAACTCCACTCGGCTTGCAACGGCTGATTTCACAACTCGCGCTGTACATCTCTAACGCACATTTAACAATAAACTTCAAAAAATCTAGGGGCATATTAGCAAGACGCACGTTAAAATTATCGCCGTTTTAGCGGCAGGAAACTGCCGCTAAAACGGCGATAATGAGCTTGCTAATATGCGTTATGGAATTCCAATAGAAGCCCAGGTTAGATGTCCTGCACATCTAACCTGGGCTTCTATTGGAATGCTATAACGCATATTAGCAAGCCCATTATCGCCGTTTTAGCGGCAGTTTCCTGCCGCTAAAACGGCGATAATTTTAACGTGCGTCTTGCTAATATGCCCCCTAATGTCCTTACGAGTGCTTCTCCAGCACTCGTAAAAAATTATCAAAATGTGTTTGGAGGATAAATTCTTGTACTCTAAAACAGGTGGATGAATATAAATAATTGGGCGTCCTACTAGATCGCCAATTAAACTATAAACATCATTTAGACCTCTGGAAAACTAAATCAAAACAACTACAATTCTCTTTCAAAACTATACAAAAAAAACTAAGTGAAAGCTCAACCAGTCACTTACTAAAGGTTGTAGCATCAAAATTTCTGCCCTCTATCACATATGGCTCGGAAATGATGGACACCAAGGACTCTAAAACGCTAAATCTCGCCCAATCAAGATTGTTAAAAAACTGTTCTTAATTCCGCGCCATATTTCCCAAGCGCATATACGCCTGGAATACGGATTAACAAACCAGATACAGGCCAGACAGGGGGCCCTGGCCAAATATTACTGGCGAATGAGGGCTGCTGAAGACAACACGCTAGCTCATCACTGTTGGGAAGAGGTCGAAAAACAGGCTAGGCAGACCAATTCCACATGTAAGACTCTTAGGCAAGCGCTTCTATCGCTAAACCTGGAAGAAGCTTGGCATTCACCAATGTCATACCTTGCTTTTAAACAAATTACTAACAAAGCCATTAAACAAGCATCGTTGCAAATAGACAAAGCATTAGTGGCTGGCAAAAGTCATGCCTGGATTGCAATGCCAACGTATAAACAACTGAAACAACAATCCTATTTACAAGAATGCTTCAAGGATCACTATAAGAGGAAACTAAGCTTATTGAGTTTGGGGTGGTTTCCGATCAAAGACCTTACCCCAAAATGGTTACGAACTTGGCCATCTCTGGATTGTAGCCTCTGCGACAAGGGTGAAGAGTCGCTATTACACCTATTATGTATTTGCCCGGCCTCACACCATTTAAGGAAGATCCTCCTGAGGCCAACCCTAAGAGAAATGCAAGTCAGGACCTGCAGGGCGGCCGTGATAAAATGCCTCAGTGGGTCTTCGATCCAACTTTCATGCAAAACTATAAAATTCCTGACATTTGTAGCTCAAGAGCTCGAAAAAAAGGCAGCAGCAAAACAGGAACTTGGACATATGGACACTTTGCAGCTGGATCCAGATCTTCCTTGATGCACTTTACAGCCTACTCTCCTCCCTCTTCCCTTTTATTCTAAGACACTGCAAGCACTTTATTTGAGACAGGGGGGGACAGACACATTTAATCAAACACAAGTCCTAACGCGTGCTGTATCCTTGTTATAACAGTCATTTTCTGGCCCCAATCATCTAATGAGAGGGCCATCGCCTTATGAAGTACTACTCCTGTTTTTATTAATCTTGCACATTTAAAAGCGCTCTCCTTGTTTTTACTCATGTACATTTGTGCAATGCTGCCGAGCACACGGGTGCATGTTTTACTCTATATGTTGTTGTTTAACACATAGTGGTATGTTCCACACTTTTACGATTTTAACAAATCAAATAAAAGTATTTCTTCTTATTATTATTATTCACTCTTTGTGTCTGCTGCATCATATATCATTGAATTTGAGGACTTTTGGATTTGAGATTTCACAAGAAAGTTGGAAAATTGTTGTTGTTTGTTTGATTGGGGCATTGCACCTACCTTTTTTGTACTTTTCATCGTTTTTTAAAAATGTATTGTTGGGGCCTGGGTGGCCTGTAGTTTTTGTAGGGGCATAGTTCGTTGTTTCTTTGTATGCCATTTTTCTACTAGTTTTCTTTTATAAAGTAAACATGTTGCAAAGTTCACTACATTTTCTCCAACGTGTGCAATCAATTTGCAATATTTATTTAATTCCCTAGCCCAGTAGTCTGCCAATAGGCTTTTCAGCCAGTAGGCCCAGAGCTACTCATGGGTGCATGAAACAACTGTTTCTGTGGTGTCTGTTGAATTTAAACATCATTTAGGGCATGGATGGCTTTTGATTGAATTGAAAATGTGTTTTTGTGGGGTATTTCACTTTTTTGGTGTGTGTTAAATAAATGCCTTTGTTGGATGTGTGTGGTATGGTTGTTGTGTAACTTGCAAACCTTTTTTAACCCTGTGGATTTTCGTTTTTGCATTGTTGCATTAAAGCTGTGTTGTTTAGCATGCCTCCTTTGCCTGGCCATTATAGGCCTGCTTGAGTTCATTGTTTTCCAGGCCTCCTGCTTGTTGTTAGTGACCATGTGGCTGGTGGCCATTTTTTGTGGTGGTAGTTAGTGTGCTGCTTTTGCCATAGGTATGCATGTCATCCCTTTGTTCCTCTTGGCTTACTGCTTCCATCCCCATTGCCAGCTGCGGCTCCATGAATGCTGCATCCCACGTGATGCACAATGCCAAACAGCTTCCATTACATTTGTATTTTTGTTTTCGTTCTTCTTCTTTCCTATCCTTCCTGAGTGTACACACAATGCCATGAAAGCTTTTGTTGTCAAAGTCTCACAAATGGCTAACCTGTTGTTATGATTTTTTAATAACTAAACTGAGTTAATACAATTTAATAATATTAATAATAACACTAACAAGTGTGACCACACACTAAGTTATATATTATATTTATTTGTTTTTACTAGTAGTAATTGAACCACAATAACAAATGCCACGTTTCACTGATGTTCTTCTGGCTTCTTTGCTTTTAGGTGCACAAAAGACTGAGGAGGATGTGTCATCATCACCCGTTGTACTGCCAGACAGAAGTCCTGCTGCGCACAACGTCACGTGACGTGTGACTACAGACAGACATCTCTTCAACTTGTGCCACTGCGTGCTGCTTACATCTGAAGAAGATGGCCCCAAAGAAAGGTACCAGGTCCTCCAGTACCAAGAGAGTTGCCAGTGAGAAGAAGGAACTGCCACTTACCAAGACTGGTGTGCCGCCCAAGATGTTTTATGGGAAACAAAAAACTGCGCCTGCAGCTGCGGTGTCCGGGGCGCAAGCTGGGAGCAGCACCCCCGCATCAATGGACCCACCCCACCAACCTAGGCCCAAGCCCATGTCTGTTACAGAGGCAGCCAGTCTAATCACGACAACGCCAGCAAGCAGTGATATTGAAATTGACTTATCATTATCGCAAAGTAGTACCCAATCAATGCAGGAAACTCAGATAAGTGGACAACAACAGCCGCAACAACAGCCGCAACCACCGCCCTCAATAGTAGTTGTTCCTCCCGAAGTAGGGGCAGTTCAGGAGATCGAGCTTCCTGCAGAGGAAGAAGAGCAAGCCACTCTTTCAGAAATCCATTGTCTTCCAGATCCCCAGCAAGGAAAAGGAGGGTTAGTCCATCAAGTTCTTCTGCAAGCCCCCCTTCTGATGATCTAGATGCCAATTTGAAGTCACCACCTCAGTCTGAGAGTGAGACACTCCACGAGAGAAGGCTATGGAAAAGGAAGGTTCCAGAAAGCCTTAGAGTTATGGAGGTAGATGTAGAAGAGGAGGATGATGACGAGCCAGTCATCATGGACATTAGTCCCACCCAGTGTAGGCCGACATTACCCCATCCCAAATTACAGTGAAGGATGTGGCACGGATACCACCAACACAGATAACACCAACCCCACCTGCATCTTCCATATTTGCATTTGCAAAGGCCCAGCAGAGACCTACATCTAGCACAACCACCTAACTAGAAGTAGGTAGTGCGTCTGCAAAGAGTCAAACTCCACCACGCCCACCTTCCAGTTCATCCGGCATTGCAAGTGGTACCTCCAGCAGCACCAGAAAGTTCACCTCCCCAGTTTGGGACTTCTTTCAGTTAGCAGTAAGGAGGAGAATGTTGCTATATGCTCCATTTGTGGACAAGGTGTTAGTCGGGGTAAGCTTGGTACAAACCATGGTACCAGAGGCCAAACAACCCATCTGAAAAAACACCACTTGATCCAGTGGGAGGCGCACCTTAAAGGCCAAAAAACTGCACCCATTGCTGTTGGTGATCATGAAGAAGTAGAAGATATGATCGCGGTGGAAGGTGAACAAGATGGAGGCATTTTCTCTGGTACACAAAGTAGCCCTGTCACCAGCAGTCCAGTGGTTCCACCCATATCCTCATCAGCCTCTGCAACATCTCAGTGGCGCAAGAGTAAGAGTCAGGCTAGACACTAAGGCAAGAAAGTACTGCAACGAAAAAACATGCAGCATTGTGCCTAACAACATCTGGCACCAAGAAGTCACCTGCATCAGTGACACCAGAAAAGAAAAAAATCCAGCCTACCATTCTCAGCATATTTAGGTCAGAGGGGCAGTATGAACGCAACCACCCAACGGCACGTTTGTGCAATGCGAAGCTGGCTAAAATGTTAGCGCTGGACCTCCTCCCTTTTTCTTTTGTGGAAGGGGTGGGTTTTCTTGAATTTGTGACAGCCATCTTCCCAAAATGGAAGGTTCCCAGCCGGTCCTATTTTGCCAGAGTTGCTGATCCAGCACTACATCACGACATGCTGGAATTGCTTGGACAAGCTTTGCAGCAGAGTGCTGTTCACACTATCCACCTGAAAACAGACATGTGGACCAGTTGACAAGCCACTGATTACATGTGCATCACTGCACACTGGATCTCTTTTGTGGGGGTTAGAGAAAAGATATCTGCAGGTGTTGACACTGCTGAGATTTTTAATGCCACTGGGAAACATGCAACTGTAGCCATGTTCACCATGGAGAAATCTCATACTGCTGCAAACATTTTGGAAGAGTTTAACAGCAAGGTCTTTGAATGGCTGCACCCAAGAGGGCTTAACATTGGTTTTGTTGCCACGGAAAATGGCAGTAATATAGTTAGGGCCATGTACGATGGTGGCTATTTCAGGGTCCTGTGTTTGGCTCACTGCATTAACATTATTGTTCAAGACTTTCTGAAAAAAGTAGACCAGGTAAGCAACTTACTGACCACCTGCAGAAGAATCTGCACACATTTCAGCCATTCTTTTAAAGCCCGGAAGCTGCTGAGGATCATTCAACGTGAGCATAGAGTGCCAGTTAAAGCACTCATCCAGAAGGTACCAACACGTTGGAACTCAACTTATTACATGCTTGAACGTCTGTTTGAGCAGTACAGACCAATCAATGAATATGTCATGCAAAGAGGGGATGCTACTGTGAAAGGCATGACGGTTGAGATGGACCAATGGGGCCTAGTTAAATGCCTGACAGAAATGCTACTTCCTTTTGAGCTCTTCACACGTGAAGTCAGCAAGGAAGACTGTACTATGGGCCAAGCTATCCCATTGTTGCACATGCTACATGAACAGCTGAAGGGGGTGCCTGCAATGTACGCAGGTGTGGAGGAAAACAAAGAAGCATATGAGTTGGTGGAGAGCTTAACCCCTTGCTTATCTGAAAATACAAGGGTGCAAAGAGACATTGTGTCATCCAACCATTACATTTCTGCCACAATTGTGGATCCACGGTACAAAGCAGTACTGAACACTAACACATTGATTCCTTTTTCAGAAGTGGATGTTGCCAAGTACAAAACTTGGATAGCTGCAGAAGCCAGTCGCTTAGAAAAAGAACGGACGGCAATTAGAGGCCCGATACTCCAGGCCACAACAAGTACTGCAGGGCAGCCGGCGTCAAGCTCAACTTCAGAGCCTGAGGGCAGTGCCATTGGCTCACAGCAGCCAAAACCACCAACAACACCAAGAACAACATCAACAACAACAAGAACAGGAGCATCAGCCCCACCAAAATCGGGACAGGAATGGTTTCTACAGCAAGGGCTTGTTAGGTCCAGTGCTGAAGCTAAGGCAAAAGAGGCCGAGCAAAGCGGAGCACCCCTGAGCATTCAGCGGACGGTCCAGGCCTATCTGGATGACCCAACAGAGGTCTACATTGATCAAAACCCATTGCTGTATTGGTATGGGGGGAGGAGCAAATGGCCAGTGCTCAGCATGCTGGCGATAAACTATCTGGCTTGCCCTGTCGCAAGTGTCTCTTCTGAGCGTGTTTTCAGTGCTGCTGGTGCCGTTCTAACAGTGAAAAGGACCAGTCTCTCACCCCAAAATGTGGAGAGGTTAACCATGATCAAAATGAATCAGCACTTTATACCACCGGATTACACCATACCTGAAGTAGCGCAGCAGGAAGATGATGACGGTGACTTAGGTCATGGAAGTAGTGTGTTAGATGACCTACTTCTGGGTGAACCACCAGAGTTTGAGGACGAGCTCTACTTTCCTGACAACTAGGCGTTCAACTTGTTACTTTCTTCCTTATTTGCTTTTATTATTTGTGTGTGTCTCAGTCTTTCTGGTTGGAATCACAACAAATCCATCACCACCGTCTTACTCTTTTTATTGCCATATTGGAGTTGCAATTGTGTGCATTAAAGAAGTAAATTCACTCCTCTGAGTCCTGCTCCATCCTGACTCGCCCTAAATCCATTTCCCTCAAGCCAGACATTGGATGGAGAATAGTACAAGAAATGTGTGCCTGCCTCGTCGAGTCCCTCCAAAGAACATAACTATAGCTATCCTCCTTTCCGAGCTGAGAGGGACTGCCCCTTAAGAACAACAGGTAATAATGGATGGCATGCATTGGACGCTGACTCTGAGTGATTGGTGTTTGTGTTGTTGTTGTGCATGAAGTGTACTAGTATTTAATCTGCACACTAAAAGTGACTCAAGTCAATGTTTCCCTTCTTGTTGTTTAATAACAAAATTGTATTTCTACTGCAGGCCGATCCATTGCATTTTTGAATATGGAATCTGGACTCACTTGGTGCACTACAGACTGAGTTGGACACCATGATGATGAAGACCATACTAGACTCATCGCAGTCAGTCAGTAGGATCGGAGATGATTGATGGAATAACTTGGGGCGTTTCAAGAAGTGGCCTCAAAAGTAAACAAGTCAACAACAACCACAGCAGACCTACATGTCTGTGTAGTGGTGGAGTTGAGTGTAGTGGTATGACTGACAGTGGTGCATTGATTTAGTTACTTAATTTGGAAAATGCTATGTTGCTGCATATGTGTGCTCTGTCTGGCTCAAAATCTAAGCTAAGTGGAGGTTGGGTGGGCGCCGTGGGGCTGATCTGTCCTGTTGTTGTAGGTTAATGCTGGAAACAGAGTAGACATGATTTAGCCACGCCGCCTTTAAAAGTGTTCTTGTTGCACTCCTCCGTAATTTATGCATTTTTTTTCTCCTTGATTTTTCAATGTCCCTTTTGTTTTTCCATCTACACTTACAGGCCGGCCTTTACCCTGTGCTATACTGGGAAAAACAACTCACACTTACCTTACCAATCCGCATCCGCCAGGCTGGCAGTGGCACCCAAGATTGGCGGAAGGAGTGTCCATGGAAGGGAGGACCAAGAGCAATGCCGAGATGTAACTCTCCAATTTGACCATGATAACACATACAGTAACTTAGCATCATTCATCTTTGAATTAATTTGATTCATTTTTCCTCTTCAATCATTATGACTGTGTGTTGTTGTGTATTATATTTGCTCTGTGCTTATAATTGATCCCTACAGCTATTTTTTAATTTTCGTTGCTAGCTTTAAAAGGAAGCCTGGTACAACAGAACATAAAATGTATGTAATTTGGGTCTCTCTGAGGGCAGACCGGCAAGGCAATTGCATAATAATAATAATTAAAAATATACTGCTGCTCTGCACTGTCTACTAGTCTAGTTAGTACTACTTATCATTAACCATCAAGTCATCATCATCCATGCATTTCCTTTTTCTCCCTTAGCAGATTTATGAATATTATGGTCGTCAGCCAAGATTGTGTGTTGTCCATGTGTAGTGTTTGTCTTTGTCAAACCTTTCCCTCAAATACCCTTCCCAACCATTCATCAAACCCTAACCCTCTTCACCCCGGGCTGTGTGATTTAAGGTGTGACTAAATTAAATTCATTTACACCAATAATTGATCACACACTTGCTGGGGCGGATTTGGGGAAAGCAACACTAACTCAAGGCAGGGTGAGGATATTCTTCTGCTTGCTCACCCATGCTCAGTATTTGCAAGTCAATTTTTTTCCAGAGGAACATAATCCATCATAATTAATTGCCTGATTCGATTCATCATCCTTACAACACTAAAGGTTACGCTTGTCCACTTCATAGGTCGAGTCAACTACAGTTGCTTGTACTAGGCTTGTACTAGGCTATCCTCGCCACCATTATGTTTTATTTTACTTTAGCATTGCTAATCATTATGGTTTCTTGTTTGGCAGTCTTCTTGTGTACTGTACTTCGTTCTACTACTCCTTCCCGAGTCTCCCTCAGGTGACTGACTGTCTCATTTTCTTTTTTTGCAAATGCTACTGCCAGTGTCTACTACTACCACCACCACCATGGCATCTTGGGAAAACAAGCAATCATCACCATGCAGCCATCGCTTTGCCTAAGTTTAAATAATCATCAATCACAGGTAAGAGAAGAAGTTTGGGGGAGGTATAATTAATAATATATAATTAATTCATTAATTCACATACCCACACCCTTCCGAGTCCAGTTGCAGACTGCACAGACTAGGAGGAGAGACTGACAGTACTAGTAGGACAAGTCACTCAGTGAGGGTACCGCATATATCTGTTGCTGTGTTACACTATCGGCAGATTATTTCAATCTAAAACTGGCTGCGGCCCTGCAGCAGCAAAGGAAACCATGTGAAGTAAAAGAGTAACCCCCTCACAAAACATTTACATCGTATGTAAAGTTTAAATATAAATATAATTTATTCCCCTAACAAAATTAACTAATGTAAAAATCCCACAACACCTGACCCACCCCTCTCCCTAACCCCAACCAATGTCCAAAGATAAAGAAAGAGTCCAACCAATGTCCGGTCAATTGTCCATAATAAATAACAAATATAAACCCCAACTTTTCCCCAATGCCAACGCCCAATTCCCACCCACCCAAAAAAAAATAAAAAAGGGGCAATAGGACGGAGTTCTCTAGCAGCGGGCTCGTCGCTTGTTACCCTCCAGGACCTTTATCCGCTCCTCAAGGCGCGCCACCCGGAGGAGCATGCAGCACCTGAAAGATTTACAATTGCATCCACGGGGGGGCAGCAGTGTTGAATGAAGCCCGGCAGGCGGCTGCCAGACCGCAGCGCCGTACTACTGGAGGGGCCTGACTGGGGCCCGGGGCATTGGAGGATGCTGCAACTTCTGCCGCCTCCTCCTCTTCCTCTGCCAGAACCACCAGCCACCGATATTCGTTGCAGATGGCCTCCAGCTACTGTGGAGTAGACCAGTCTTCTTCTTCTCTCTCTTGTTTAGCTAAATTAACCTTGTTGTAGCCGGCATGCCTGCTCAGTCAGCTTGCGCACTAGACAAACATACTCGTGTCGCAGACTCACGTTATTTTTATTTACTACTCTCTGCAGGTGGGGAAGCTGTAGTCTACAACTACACAATCATCTTATTTTTCTATTATGGGTGACCATACTCAGTTACATCAAGGGCAACTGCTCAATTTCACTTTCACCCTGACTACTACAACAAGGCCAATACAAATGATCCTTGATTATATATTGGACGACATGAGGTACTTTTGATTGATTGTGTGACCATGCAGCTGGTAGGCCACCCATGGCAGGCTGACACAGTCGAAAATAAATGACATAGGTAGGGAGTGGGCCTCGGAGTCAGAGGGAGGCGCTTGATAACACACATACACAATATATATGCTGTGCTTGCAAACTACTGTGAGTCAAGGGAGTATTCTGAAAATACAACCTTGAATCAAAAACCTTGCATAAAAACAGTCCTATTGTTTCTCTTCCCAGCAATTGTTCCATTTATCAATCATTGCATTGCTCTTCTAGCCTCATATTTTTTCAGTTCTAATCTTCTATTATGCTTCTTGGCTTTGCTACTCTGGCGCGGTTTATTTTTCTTTTACATTCTCTTCAAAGACTCTTCATCCAGTGACAGCTCCACCTATGCTATGATGATTGAATACCAGCCAGGCATCCATCCATTCAAAGTAAACATGTCTATCATTCTTCTTAATCTCTCAAGAATCCTTAGTTTCACTAACATTATACATTTATTTTGTTTTTTTAAACCACCACCCATGCGTCCTTCCTTTCTTGCTTGCCTTTGAGTTTGACCCATGAAACACCCTGGAGGATTCTTCCTATCACCCATACAGTTTTACCCACCCAGGCAGGCATCTTTTCTTTCACCTTCCACCCATCCTTCAACCACCCATGCATCTGATTCCTATCAGCCACCTATGCATCCCGCGCATCCTTCTCTGCCAGACATATATTACATCTCGCCCATCCTTCCTCCTTCCATCCTCCTTTCCCTTTTCGTTCAACCCATCCATCAAGGTCGTCTGACTCTTAGTCTTCTCCACAAAACTTTCCCAGCTGAGTTGAAGTCAGATAGAAGAGGCCATTAGTTACTCAACTCCCGCCGCTATTGCTCTAATGCTAAGTGGGTGGCAGATCTTTTACGCTTGGGGCGTCCAAATTATGGAATTCCCTTCCTAATTCCTTGCGTCAGATTTCTTCTGAAACACAATTTAGGAAGGCAGTAAAAACATGGCTTTTTAACCTAGCTTAATCCTATGTGACTTGTTTGTTGCTTGTCTCCCGCGTGTCACTTGTCGCTTTAGCGCCGGGGCACCTCTTTGGAGGTAGCTGTTCGCGCTCAATAAATGACTGTATTATTATTATTATTATTAAATGGTGTCTTGTTCTTCAACCGTTGTTCACAACAACTTAGTCTCTCTCAACATACAGTGTACACCCTTGCAGCGGGTGTGTAACTATTGTCAATAAGTAAGAAATATAAGTATAACTTACCACCGCTCGCCACTGCTGCTGGCTCACCCACCCCTGCGGCAGCTTCCGTATCCACTGCTCCCTTCTGACTGGCATCGCCTGCCCCGCCACTGGCCCCGGCACTGGTGTTCGGTACGCCTAGAAAAAACATTACACATTTTTTAGATGCCATATACGCCTCCCCCTATTTATTCTTTTTCACTAGCAAGATTGAAAAAATTGTTAAAATACATACATACACCACATACATCACTAGTACAAATCGGGAACTAGAGTAGAGTAGACAGTAGTAGTATGTCCTATCCTATCAAAAATAGTAAAATATCTGCTTGGGCATTTTGTTGGTGGCAATTGTCGAAAAGCCTCTCAAGAAGATTAAGAAGACTAGAAGAGGACAACCCAAAGGACTGGACTCAGTGGCTAGAGCTAGTGGTGAATCTGAGTTTTAAAACTTTTTAAAAATAAAGAGTGGGCAACTGGGCAAGCTTAGCTACAGACAGACTAATAGTAGTAGTACAGAGAGTCAGAGCAGAGGCAGTTAGAGGCAGGGATAACAAGAATTTAGAAACAGATAGATCGAAGAAGATTTGGTAAAAAATAGAATTAGGAAACAGAAATATTAGTTTGGAAAAAATAAGGTGCAGTAAAAGTTAGGGAAATATAATTATTAATATTAACAACAGGAGGACTTACTGGGGCCAGCAGCAGAGCCCTCGGTAGAGGAGCGAGCCTGGCCCTTGGAGGCATCTTCTCCAGCTCCCGCCTCAGACCCCGTCTTCTTGCCCCTGGGTGCTGATCATGTACGATATAATAAAGAAAGAGACAAACATTAATGATTGGTGTGAAACAAATAAAATATTTTTAAAAACGCTCAAAAAACATTTGCAATAAAATTGACCTAACTAATTTGATCGACTAGTAGTATCGCGGGATTTACGGACCTTCTAGTTATTATTTATTAACTAATCCAGTGTTCCATTCTGATTCCAGAATCCTAATTCTAAGTACCACCTGACCTAGCCCACCTATTCCAAAGACATTGGAAATGAATTGCCAAAAATATATTTGCTTCGTCTAAGTTTCAATCTCATTCGAAGTCATCAATGAATCAACCCCCTTTGAAGGGCCAATTGTTCACTAAGTCTGCATTTCCATTTATTTTAGTCCTCAAAAATGCATAGATGGACGCATTCATAAATTTGCATACATCAAATTATTGGTTGGTTGCTGCTGATGTGAGTTAGTTGCTATATTACTCACTCACTAACAAACTAGAAAAAGGTTCTACTAAGGACTGGAGTCAGCACTCAGCAGCATGTGACGTGATGGAGGCTGCGTCACACAGACCGCTAAAAAATTACTAACTAATACTAAGTAACTAAACTACCTATCAATCCAACACTATCTTAGTGACAGGAGGACAAAGGAAAGGACTGGAGTCTCTCTAGCATTACCTAACTTAAGTTCTCTAAACTCTCTTACATAATCAGACCAAGCGAGCACAAAGTTGCAAACAAGTAAGATTAGTAGTGCCGAGCACCTGTCTAGTGTCTAGAAGAATAACAATCACAGAAGATTTTTAAACGTAACTTACCTGCATGTAAGCAGCAGCATTCTTGCTATTTGAGAAAAAAATAATATTCGCAATTACAGTAACACAGAACAGAACACACAATACTACTATAATTAGCTACTCACCAAGCCCTGCGACCTCAACACCTAGCAGGTCCAGCAGGTCCTGCTCCCGGTCCAAGATGTCTGACCACCGGTGGGTCAGCTGGTTATGGGTGCGCCGAACCCCAGAGCAGCGAAATACTGCCCGGCGCACTCTCGCCCACCGGCGGTGATGCTCCTGGGTAGCGTAACTGGACCCGGGCCTTCTGCCTGCTGCCAAAGTTAAGGGGAGGTGGCGCTGAACAAAAAAAACAAGGGCGGCCACCGCCGCCTCAGTGAAAAGGGCCCGGGGCTGCGCCCCTTCTGGGCACCGTCTGCCGCAAGGAAGGCGGCTCTTGGTGCAGGCACCTTCCCCTTCCCCTTACTATTGCCATGGTTCTGGGTGGGCGGGGGGTGGAAAAGAAAATGTAGAAGTAAAAATTAAAGGGGGATATTCACAAGAACGTGCGCTAAACATCTCCAGAAAATGTTAACGCAACTTTACACATTGCAGTCTATCACAGGAAAATAACCCCGTGTTAACCCGGAATTCACAACACGGCGGTACCATGCGATAGTCCACCGAAAACGCGGCCAATGTCCGTGAAACAACCACCGCGACGGAGTCAAAAACACAAACCCCAATACCAAAAAACCTGCAATGAGCCCATTCGCGATGAGGAAATCAGTGATAAGCAGCGCCAAGCCTGCCATACACACACGTCAGGCGGGAAGATCACTGCCAAGGTAGAAAAAACACACAAACACAAAATGACCAACCCTGAACCTCCATGGAGGCAGCCGGAGCAGGCGCAGAGGACGAGCGGAACCCCACAAGCACCCCGGACGACCAGCCTGGGACCTCGGTGACAAGGAAGGGCAAGGACAAGAAGAAGAGGAAGACGAAGTTCAGTCCGCAGGAGAATAGGATCCTGGTCACGGAGGTGATAGAACACCATCAACAACTGTTTGTCGTCTCCAATGTGTCATAGGGCACCAAAAATGGATTATGGCGGTCCATCGTGGACAAGGTGAATGCCATCGGAGGGCACAAGAGGTCAATAGACGAGGTCAAGAGGTGATGGATTGACATCAAGCGCAAGACCAAGGAGAAATTCGCAGGCAACCAGAAGGCAGCAATGCAGACTGGAGGTGGGAGCCCAGCACCACAGCTGGAGCTGGATGACATGGAGGAGCTGGTGTCGACAGTCATCAGTGTGGAGACTGTGGCAGGAGTCGGGGCACCGGACACTGCTCGACATGACACAACACAACGGCAACAGGGTGAGTAACCACGAGGTACTGGGGGGACGGGGGGAGATGGCCACAATGGCACACATGCACAACCAAGCAGAGCACAGTGTGCACCCACAACGACTCTGGATCATGGCCCTGATCTACACACTGTCACAATGTACATTGCCATGCTGTCTGAATGTGAACAAGTACCATGCAGCCACATACATGTGGACACATTGTAACACAGCATCTCCCCTTCACATTGCAGAGGCACTGTCAACACCACCTGCAGAGCATAAACAATTAGACCTAACAGTGGAAACTTCTAGCTGCCAGCACCTAACCTATTATCACTCCATCAATCTTGTCCCTTCTATACTAGCTGGGATCTGTGTGCACACTGAATGGCACCCACCGTCACAGTGCTTGTTCCCTCAGGAACCTAACAACT
The DNA here is from genome assembly GCA_963921515.1 of Calotriton arnoldi. Classification (NCBI taxonomy): domain Eukaryota; kingdom Metazoa; phylum Chordata; class Amphibia; order Caudata; family Salamandridae; genus Calotriton; species Calotriton arnoldi. The sequence goes on from CAWUFW010020091.1 coordinate 104,649, forward strand.
CAGAACAAAAGCACAGGTGCACCACACAACGGAATTTGATCAATAAGGACAGTTATGAAGTCCATATCCAGAAAAGAAAGTTCTTCAAGTTTTTCTTTTTATTCCATTTTCATTTTACGTAGATAAAACACAGAGTCCAGTTCTAATGACTCAACACACAGTACAGCCGACGCGTTTCGTCCTAGTGCAGGACTTCTTCAGGGCACTAGATGATGGTAGAGTCAAACACTTCCACGAACTGAAAGGTCATAGGATTCCCTGCTAGTGAGCTGTTTCTCGTCTGGTATGTTATTATATCAAGGATTAGAGCCGTCTATATAAAGACCACGACCAAATAATGACTAAAAGGCACGTCCCACAATGGTGATGTCCAACACCGCCAGGTTATGTTACGATGGTGTTCAAAGCAAATCCTGTAGGAGTTTATCTTCAAATTATCACGCGAAGGCCTAGAAGTAAGAGAGGTAACACCACTTGATGAGGGATAGGCTTGTACAATAAATATCACCGCTAGACCTATAATACATCCGAGCAAAGGCGACGTCCCATCGCAAAACAACTCTTAAGTTGCAAACCAATTAGGCAGGAAACCAACAGCCGAGATAAGACTGTCGCGGTCAACGGGAGCGCTGGGGAATGTAGTAGCAAACAAAGAGCAGTCTCATCCACTCTTCACTGATGATGAGGAGGACACCACCAGCATCGACACCCAAGCCCTCCAAGACATCATTGAACTCATCCGCCAATCACCTCTAGGACCAGGGCAGCCCAGCTGCATCGAGGAGACCCCACCCACTCCACAAACCACCCAGCAGGAGGCACCCACAACCCCGGCTGTCTCCCAAGACCCCCCCCCGAACAACACATGGCCTTCCAACGCCATGTGTTGGAGGTCCAGAGGGAGATGGCTGAGCAGGTGTGGGTGGGGTTTGACCTCATGGCTACCAAACTTGACGCCATCCATGGGTGTCTGAGTCCCATCAGGGACCACCTCCAGTCCCTATCGGACACCCACACACCAGTCCATGGTCTCCAACGAGCCCTGGCTGACATCGCTGGAGTCATGACTCGGAGACAAGAACACCTGTCCGCTCAGAGTGGCTCCAGCGATCTCAGCCGTGAGATGGCACACATGCAGAGGCTCATGGAGGACATGGTGCGGATAGAGGCGGAAACGATGGCAGCCACCGCTGCACTTCAGCGAAATGTAGCTGGGATCTACCATGCCCTCCATATCCTCATCATGGCATTGCTGCCACAAGGTGTGGCGCAGATGAATACTGCTGCCCCTACACATCCACATCTCCGCCCCCTGGTGTGTCAGTGCCTCACAGTGCGGCAGACATTTCCACTCCAGCACCTGATTTGTCACTGCCACACTGTGCGGCCGACAATCCACCTCCGGCCCCTGATGTGTCAGTGGTACACAGTGCTGCAGCTGGAACTGCACCACCCACAGGTGGGGCAGGGCACACATCTGAGGACGAGGACGTGGCTGGCTTTGGGATCAGAAGGAGGCACTAACATTCATTTCCGCCACCCGGCCTGTTGCTCCTTGGTGCCGCACATGGCCCCATGACCTTCCACTGACCCCGATACACTCTGCGGCACTCACCTTGGACCGCGACATGGACTGCCACATCCTGTTTGGTGACCAATGACAAGGCGACCAGACTACGGACTGTACTCTTCCTCTTCCGCTGTACTTGTCATTCCCTGATGGACTCTGGCTGGCCCTCCACGGGCCCATATTGTGAAGTGGGGTTGGCATGGCCCTTTACTGCTCCAGCTGCAAAGCTCCACTGGATGTGCATTAAACATTCAAAAACGCACTGCTGTGTCATGTCTTTCATCATTTAACTATGAATGTGTGGATGTATGTAGGGTCAGTGATTCCCCCTAATGTCAATGATGCTCATCTAGTGGGATTCCAGTCACAGTGTGCTACATTGCTGATTGCGTTGCGGGTGCCGTAGACACTACAACAGGGACACACGCATTAGTCACTTCCTTGTCCGGACATGGACTGCATCACATCCAGAGCCCACGAGTCATTGTTGCAAGCCCTGCGCTGGCCCGACGTACGCCAGGCCAGACCACTCCACTTACGCTCCGAGGGGGGGCATATAACCACATGTCGCAGGTTTACACGCTAGTGGTCTGCAGGCCACTGGTCTAGTTGTCAGCATGTTGTGGCCACTCCCTGAGGGCAGGTTTGTACACACACCACACCCATCCGGCGCAGGCGTCACAGGCCATGTGACCCCGAGAATATAAGGGGCCGACAACATCACATTGCCTACTGCCGGAGGTGACTGGATGACGGACGTTCCACAGGGCTCAATCATGAAGGGCCCATGAGTTGTTGCACATAGGGTTAGTGGCACCCGAGGCCTTGCGGCCGTCATGGGCCTACCACCATGTGGCGCTGACTGGGATTGCACAGGGTTTGTGGCACCCAAAGCCTTGTGGCCATCACGGGCCTACCACCACGTGGTGCTGACTGGGGTTGCACAGGGTTAGTGGCAACCAAAGCCTTGCAGCCGTCATGGGCCTAGCACCACGTGGCGCTGACTGGGGTTGCACAGGGTTAGTGGCCCCGAAATTGCTGAGCGGGTGTGCAGCCTGCGATGATGATGTGTGCAGTGATGTGGTCTCTGCCATTGATGCCTCAGGACTCAGTGCCATGTGTGGGACCTGCTGGGCCGTGGTGCGGGTCTGCATGATGTGGAGCATGCCATGGAGGCGGGACCGGGGCGTGAAGCTTGCACGGGCACGTGGTGTGCCCACTGGTGGACACACCGTTGGCGGCAGGTTAGCAGTGGGGCCTGTGTGCGCAAGGGCGGACAGCCAGCGCTGGCCAGCGGGAGGGGGTAGGGTGCGGCTGCATGTGTGCGCGGGGGCGGACAGGCGTTGTTGCCGTGTGCAGTGAGATGGACTCTGCCATGATTGACTCTTGCCTCAATTACAGATTGCAGACCTGGTGTCTTGCAGTGTATACCGCCACTTGGTTGGAGATACACCGGTGGCAGCAGGTGAGCAGTGGTGCCTGAGTGCGCGGGGGCGGCAGTGTCCCTCCTTCTCTATCTCTCTCTCTCTTCCTTTCCTTCTCTCTCTGTCCCTCTCTTCATTTCTCTCTCTCCTTCTCCCTCTCCCTCTTTTCATTTCTCTCTCCTTCTCCCTCTCTTCATTTATCTCTCCTTCTCCCTCTCCCTCTTTTCATTTCTCTCTCCTTCTCCCTCTCTTCATTTATCTCTCCTTCTCCCTCTCCCTCTCTTCCTTTCTCTCTCTCCTTCTCCCTCTTTCTTCCTTTCCTTCTCTCTCTCTCTCGCTCCCTTCCTTTCCTTCTCTCTCTCTCCCTTCCTTTCCTTCTCTCCCTCTCTCTCTCCCTTCCTTTCCTTCTCTCTCTCTCTCTCTCTCTCTCTCTCCCTTCCTTTCCTTCTCTCTCTCACCCTTCCTTTCCTTCTCTCCCTCTCTCTCTCCCTTCCTTTCCTTCTCTCTCTCTCTCTCTCTCCCTTCCTTTCCTTCTCTCTCTCACCCTTCCTTTCCTTCTCTCTCTCTCTCCCTTCCTTTCCTTCTCTCTCTCTCTCTCTCTCCCTTCCTTTCCTTCTCTCTCTCTCTCCCTTCCTTTCCTTCTCTCTCTCTCTCTCTCTCCCTTCCTTTCCTTGTCTCTCTCTCCCTTCCTTTCCTTCTCTCCCTCTCTCTCTCCCTTCCTTTCCTTCTCTCTCTCTCTCTCTCTCTCTCCCTTCCTTTCCTTCTCTCTCTCACCCTTCCTTTCCTTCTCTCTCTCTCTCCCTTCCTTTCCTTCTCTCTCTCTCTCTCTCTCCCTTCCTTTCCTTCTCTCTCTCTCTCCCTTTCTTTCTTTCTCTCTCTCTTTCTCTCTCTGCCTTTCTTTCATTCTCTGTTTCACTGTGTCTCGCTCCTTTGATGTGCACATGACACACGTTCTGATTTTGTGCTTTATTTTCCAGGCTGTGACATCAAGATTGTCCCGGACGGACCCAACAGGAGTCTTCCGCATTGGTGTTTTGTGTTGTATTTCAATAAAGTTTTTGGTTGTTACTTCAATGATGAGTGACTGTTTCTCGTTCCTCTGACCACACGTGTGTTTCATCTTGTCATTGTGCGACATCATGCACTTTTTGTGGCTCTTGTGTCGTGCACGGTATGTGTTTGTCTGGTGGGGAAACGGGGGGGCCTGGGAGTGGGGGTGGTGGGGTTGTGGCCCTCTTGGGTCTCCGAGCTGCATGATCATTGTCTCCATGGCATCTGTGGGTCTTCTGATGTGGCTCTGTGCTGGGCTCCCTTTCGTACTGCAGGTAGTTGTCCTGCTTTACACCAGCAGAAGGCAGGTGTTAAATCCCTGTTGCTACCGCGGCTTATCGCCTGTTTTTGGTTCGCATCGCAGATCTGGCAGTTCGTTGTGAAAGTGGTGTTGTGGTGTTTTTGTGTGTTTTTGCACGGGAACGCTTACTCTGCATCTCATTACGGTTAGTTGGTGGTGTCACCCGTGGAGATAAGTTTTGCGGCAGTTATCACGGAAATACTCGCAATGTCTGCGGTTTGCACCCGCTTGTGAATGGGGCGTTAAGTCTATCTCCACTTTTGATGCGTTAGGGTGGCGATAACTCGGCGATGAGTCCTTGTGAATATGCCCCTAAGTCAGGAGAAGAAGTAGGATTGTAAAAAAGCAAGTAACATAAAACAGTAGAAAAAAGTCAAAAAAATGCAGTAAAAGTAGAATTAAAACACAAAATATACACTTAGGGAGAGAGAGGGTTAGATAATAAATAAAAGAACAGAAAAACAGTGTAAAAAACAAAGGATTGAAAAGATTAGAGAGGGATGCTGAGGAACAGGCCCCAGAACCATGCAAAGAGTAGGAAAACAAGATAGCCGCGCCCATTGGCGACCGCGTGGTGAAGTTAGCGCTATATTTCCCTCCGAACACGCAATCCGCGTTGCCGAACATCAAAAACATCTCACGAGCATGTGGAACAAGCAACTCTGCATGCTCGCATAACTCCGCATAGCATTGCGGAGTGTTTTTGCCACTTCGCATAGCCTCGCGTAGCGCGGCTACGTGAACTCCGCCAGGGGTTAGTGTTAAGCGTGAAACCTGCATCCATGAGTAGCTGTCATATTTGATTTAGAGCACAATCATGTGGTCTGTCTATGGTGATCTCATTTTCCAAAAGTGCTTGGGCTCTGTGGGCCTCTTACCAGGCCCTGAGGGCTCTCTCGAGATCCTCTTTCTCTGCTGAGGCACCCAAGCTGCTCTTTCTGTCATTGATCCTGAGGGTAGACAGGGCGACCAAGTTGATCGTCATGTTTTCTAGCCCTTTTTGCAATTTTTAGGGGGGAAAAAAAGCTTTGGCAACTTTTTTCCCAAATTTGATGTGATGTGGGCTAGTAATGCAGTCCTCTGGAATGCAATAAAGAATACCCAATGAATCATTGTCCAGTCAGTTGTTTTTTCTAATAAAATAAAAAGGTAGCTTATTACAGACACACTACTCAATACTACACACTAATCTGCAAATATATACAGGATGGAAGGTGGAATTACCTGAGGTTGCACTTTTGAGCTGAATGCATCCCTGTAAGCCAGAACCATAAAACTACTATACACAGCCACATATCTTGAACACAATATAATGGGTGTCACAACTTGCTCCCTGCGTTCTCATGTCCACCACCAGGGGGCTGAACTGTGGGACTCTCCAGTGTTCTAATAAGCTTCCAGACCCTCCCCTTCATGTATATATTGACTTCCAGCCATTTGGACACTATTTGGGAATTGACATCCATTCCCAATCCATGCCGGGTTTTGTGGAAGCCATCCTGCTCATGCCTGAAACTCCATTACCTAGAATTTCCTGCTCACTGTGTCATCTCCACCCCTGCAGGCCAAGGATGGGTGGAGGAATTCAGCTCACCTGTGGCTGGCTGCTGCTAGCCTGCTCACATCTGATGCATGTGATTACTGCGAGCTCTTTTAAGCCCCAGCTCCCTTCAGGCCAAGGTTGGTCATCGTAGCTGTTTTCCTGTGAGACCGATCCATGTTTCCTGAGCTTTTGATATTCCTTGATTCCTGAGCTATAGTTAATCCTTGTTCCTTGATTCCTGAGCTATAGCGATTCCTTGTGCCTGAATTAGCACTGCCTGCAGTGCTACCTTGTTTCATGAGTTCCTGAGCTATAGTTATTCTTTGTTCCTGAGCTTTAGCTATTTCTTGTTCCTGATTTGCACTGGTTGCAGTGCTCTCTTGACTCCTTGTTTCCTGAGCTGTAGCTATTTACTGTTTCCTTGAACCAGTACTGCCTGCAGTGCTACCTTGACACCTGAAGCTTTAGTAATTCCCTGTTCCTGAACTAGCACTGCCTGCAGTGCTACCTTGACTCCTGAAGCTTTAGTAATTCCCTGTTCCTGAACCAGCACTGCCTGCAGGGCTACCTTGACTCCTGAGCTTTAGCTCAATTCTTGTTCCTGCCCCAGCACTGCCTTCTATGCTACTTTGTTTTCTTGATTCCTGAACCTGCACTATTCTAGTATACCCTTGTAGCCTCCCCTTCTGTATATCCTTTTCCAGCCCCTGCCTTTCTTCCCATTTCCTTGGTTCCAGTTCCTAGTTTGCTGTCTTTCTATTTTGCTGTCTTGCTTCTGTTACCTTGTATGTTTGTTACCTGCTTTCTGCCAAGTGTGCCCTGTGATTTCCTTCCTTTCCTGTTAAGCACTCCTCCTTGCTAGCTCCTTGTCTATTGTGCTTGTGTTTAGTTCTACCCCTTTGCTGTTACTGCCTTGCGTGTTCCTGTTTGACCGCCAGCATCCGTGGGCACAGCTGACTACTTAGGTGGTGTTTCTTCTTCACTGTGAGTATTGTCTTTGAGTTATTGTTATAACATCACCATAGGTATAAGCTCCACAGACCCTGCCTTTGCATACATATCCTATATGTGGGTATTTGCAGTCAGTATCTGTAACAGCAATTGTGGGTGAGGAAATTACTGAGCTCCAGTCTTACTGTGTGGAGCTCCTGAGTGCTTTACCCCACATTCCCTTTAGTGTTAATGTTGTATTATATATATACATATATGTCTTGCACTTCCGTCCTGGGTGTAGTTAGTCTGAATGCTAAATTGCCTTGTGAGTGCCCTTCCTTTCTGAGTCTTAGCCATCTTGTACAGGCTTCCCCTTTGGTTCCCTTTTTCTCCTCTGACTCCTTGAGTGATGCTGGGCAGCGCTGTACTACTCTTTCTGTGCACGGTACGTTTTCTACCCAGTCCCCAGTCCTTGCTCAAGTCCCTGACTGTGTTCCCGACATAGTCCCGGACAGTCCCTGACAATGGGGAGTACATTTTACAATTCAGGCCTACTGGCTTTGTCAGGAAGTCACCACAAACACAAGAGCAGAAATATGTCATTAAAATCTAATGCAAACTACATTAAAATCTGTCCGGGTGGTACCAGCTTACAGTGATGTTCATTAATATATGCAGGCCTAGCTCTTCAATTCTGCTGCACCGTACTGCTTACTCCCCATTTTTTTAATGCTTTTCCTGCTTTTGCCTCGTTTTTTATTTTCACCTTCCTTTCACCCATTTTTCTGAGTGCTTTTCCTACTTTTTTCCTGCTTTTTTCCAGCTTTCTCCTTTCTTCCTCCCTGTTTTACTGAGTGCTTTTCCTGCTTTTGCCTAGTTTTTTACTGATTTCTCGTTCCTTTCCCCCCGTTTTTAGGTTGAGCCTAGAGTCAGCGCACAAGCGCTGCTCTGGTGAAGATCTGCTGTAGTTCAGTACATGAGGGAAGCCACGCCCACTTCTCCGCCCATATTTTTCATTGGCTTGTGTCTTTGTCCTTCGTAAATGCTGCCTTCGTTTTTTTTTATAGGCTTGTTAGTCCCTCCTTATTACAGCCATGTCGTCATTTGTATCCTCCCATGGCTACTGGCCCCTTTACTTCGAGTGTTACCTGGTACGTGTTATTTAGACTGTGAGCACTATTTTCTTTAATGAGGTTCTCCTACTGCCTTCTCTACACCCCCCTCCCTCCCGTTGTTCGTGCCTTCTCACCCTCCTTCCCCCGCCCGCACTCCATTGTCTGTGCCTTCTCGCCCCCTTCTCCCCCCGCCCGCACTCCTGTTTTCTGCACCTTCTCGCCCCCTTCTCCTCCCGCCCGCACTCCCGTTGTCCATGCCTTCTCCCGATTGCTTTAAAAGTAATGAAATAGAAAAAAATAAATTTTCTTTTTTATTCCTTTACTTTTGAAGCAATTGTGGCACGATGTTCAAAGCCTACGTGCGGGTGCGGCCGTAGTAACAAAACTAAACAAATAGAAGAAAAAAGACTGCAGCCGCCATTTTTTTCTATTTGCTTACTTTTGTTACAATCGGGGCACCCACGCTTTTGCTGTAAACATCATATGCTAAAGCGCGGGTGCCGCAATTGGTTAAACAGTAAAGAAACCGAAAAAAATACCGTTGCGTCTTTCCCACTGTTTTATTATTGTGAGCTCTTGGTGTCACGTTTTCCTCATTTTGTCACTCAATCAGCCCCTACCCCATATGCTGTTGTCACATGACCCACTTGTCACGCCTTGTTCCCAAAGCCTCTGGCACTGTTGACATCCTGGACCTTTGCTCTCCTCATGTGCCATCAGGCGGTGCTGGGCTGCTGCACGTCGTCACCCAGGTCTGCAGCTTTTTGCAATTTCTCTAGACTGCCTCGAACCAGCAAAATAAACAAAGCAGTGTGAGGCCTTAGTGTTAGGGATCGCGCAGGCTTGCTGCTGCATGGCTGAGCCACCGGCTGCAGATGCCCAGACATGTCTTCTCAGTGTAACCGGTGTGCGGCCATAGCCTCGGTGCCGCACACCGACACGGTGGCCGGCAGTGGCCCCTATCATCAGGTCCTTGGTGGGAGGGTGGGAGAGGCCCTGCAGTGTGCCCGTCAGCTACCGATCTTTGTCAAATGACTGCGCTCTCAGAGGGGCTGCTCCTGTGCTTATCCTTCCTGCAAGCACTGTTGTGCTGATAATTCTGTGTAAATAAACTTTATGGGGCAGATTTACAAGCCCCTTGCGTCATCTTTACGACACCGTTGCGTCACTTCTGTGACGCAGCGGCGTCGTAAACAATGCGCCACTATGCAACAGATTTACAACGTGACGCATCTAGTGAGATGCATCACATTGTAAAGCCCTGCACTACATTATACCTGCGTCAGGTATAATGTATGCAGGGTGGGCGTTCCGTTGCAAGGAAGCCCCGTAATAAGTGACGCAGTGAAATCTACAAGATTTCACTGAGTCACGTTTACGTCCATGCTGAGTCAAAACATTGCGCCTGCTTGAAGCAGGCATGAGGAGTGACGCACCATGTTAGGTATAGGGCACCCCTGAGCATTGCTGGAGTTGCGTCGCGTTTGCGACACGACACCAGCAATGCGCTGCCCTTAAACCAGAAGATGCGACACGCATCTGACTATCCTTGCGCCATGGTGCGTCGCATTGTAAATGCGACGCATCCGTGGTGGCGCAAGGGTATTCCTGCGTGTCGCATCTTCACTGGCGCATCCCTGCCAATATGCAGGGATGCCCCAGTACTTGTAAATCTGCCCCTGTATACTTTCATATTCTATTATTTAATCCGGTTGGTTCTGTCTGTAAAATGCGGGCATATGTTCTCCTTTATATACCTTTCATTTATAAAGTGACAGTGGGTGGCATTTTTCTTCCTTTATTTAGTCAGTCATGCGTGGCCTTGGATCGGTTTCCTTTTTCTCCTCCCTCCCAGGGCCGTTTCTGTTAGATAAGCAGCCCACCGGCTTCAGTTTGTCCCTCAGCTCTTCAAAAACAAGCATTTGCAATGCAATAGGTCTCACATTTAGCACTGGGGCAAGTAGGGCAGATGGCCCCCCTTACTGCTGGACGGGAAATAAATACAACAAGAAAGAGTGTTATGGTCCCCGGTGCCACTGTGCCTGCTGCACAATTGGTCGCTGCGTCCGAGCCGGGCACTCTCAGTTCATGTCCCACAGGCCTGGGACACTCTAAACCAACCATGGGAACAAACTCCAATCAGCTTCAGGACAGTCTTCAAAAGAGAACGATACAAGCTGACAACCAAGGAACGAGTGAGACAGCAGTCACTGAGTCCTAGAAGCCCGACTAGGAGGCCAGTCAGCAAATCATCCGTCCCCCAAATTACAACAGGTAACCAGCTGTGTGGGCCGCTGCTAAGAAAATGTAGCACATCAGTCAGGTTCGGACAGAGATCAGGTCTCTTTAGTGCCTTGTGCAGATTACAACATCTGAAACCAGGCGCTCCAAAGTACTTGGAAGGCAACATGTAAATGCTATAAAAGGTTCTGAGATAAAAAAGGAGAACGGAAGAGGAGAGAGAGTGAAGGGCAGAGAGAGAGAGGGTGGGAGGGGGGCCGGGGCTGGGAGTAGAAGCGCTTAGAGCCTTTGGCTAAGCGGTGTACACAATGGGGCATATTCTCAAGGAGTTATCGCCGATTTATCGGCACTTTAGCACCGCAAAAGTGGCAATAGATTTATCGCCCCATTCACAAGCTGGTGCAAACTGCCAACATCCCCAGTTTTCCTGTGATAGCAACCGCAAAAAACATCACCACAGATGAGTACGACAACTATCGCTAATGATATGCAGAGTAGGCGTTCCGTGCAAAAACACACGAAAACTCCACTTCGCGAGATTCTCAATGACCAGTCAGATCTGTGATGTGAACCAAGAACAGGCGGTAAGGTGCGTTAGCAGCACGGATTTAACACCTGCCTTTTGCTGGTGTTAAGCAGGATAACTACCTGCAATATGAAAGGGAGCCCAGCCCAGAGCCACATCTGAAACCCACAGATGCCATGGAGCCAATTAACATGCAGCTCGGAGACCCAAGAGGGCCACAATACCCACCGCCACCACCCCCAGGAACCCCCCTCTGATCCCCCCTCGGACTACCACCGAGGCAGCGTAGGACAAGACAGCGGACCTTCCAAAAACGGCATGGCCCCTCAGCCACAAAAGTGCAGAATGTGGGGAGAGGTGGGAACCAAGTATGTGTGAAGGAGGCAACTCACCCATGAAGAAGAATGTACACAATGCCAAGTGTGGCGGTGATGTGTTGGACAGACCTCAGAATGCAGAGCACAGACATATCCATGTGGACATATACTGCTGGGGTTTGTAGTGTTGTGGACAGTGGACGCAAGCATGTCACCTCGGGCAGCTGGTAAGACCTTGGACATGTAGCTTTGTCGTCTCCCCCTGTAAGCGTAAGCGGAGTGGGCTGGGCCGGCGTACGTCAGTCCAGCGCAGGGGTGTATAGAATTAGCCCGGGGCTCAGGGCGTGGTTCAGTTCTGGCCTGGACAAGGAAGTCACCAATGCGTGTGTCTCTGTTGTAGTGTCGGCACCACCCAGCCCGCAATTGACAATGTTGCAATGTAGCATGCACCCGGAGGGTGGTCTTGCACGAACGGAGAAATGAAGGAGCGCATGACCGCTCGGGGTCTTGGCACATACATGCCAAGTGTTGTGTGTATCTGCAATGCCGCAGCATGAGCCAAATGCCTAGCCTTAGTCTCAGCGCGAGTTCAGCCAGGCATGAACTCTACATCTGTGTCCGCACTATCCTTACCATAGGCCTACACTCACGTGGCCGCCCACCTTCAACGGCCAACATCACAGTGTCGTTGTCAGGCTTGTGGACATGCGCAGACAGGCATGACAATGGTGTGCTGTTGGAGTGCAAGTGATGCAACCGCACAGCGCACACAAGTAAATAGGCTCGGGAGGAGGGAGGAGCAGCTGTGAGGCAATGTAACACACAGTGATGCCGCTCATTTGCCACATGCAAGTCATGTCAAACATGAATCCCAAAGTCTCACACATCCCACCCCACACCCAACAAGCCACATCACACTTCATGAATGCAAGCAGATGACACAAACTGACACTAGGGATGAAATCTCCTTTGTCTGAACTATCAGGCGGAAGCACATCTGCACATCCGACCTCGGAACTGCATGCGCCCGGCACCCCCTGATAGGTACGATAGCAGTTGAGGACGACTCCCACACTTCGCACTGCCCGACGACAGACCAACGTATATACACCCCACACACAGAAGTCCTTGCTCGGAGTTATCTTGCATGGAATGGCCTTCACACTTACTCCCACACCATCCCAGGCGTACAACCGTTGCACACTTAAACAACTCATTGATCCGAGCTGTGGCATTTCATCCACAGAACTGTCGCAGGTCAGAACAGTGCCGCTTCAACCAGAGCCACTAACGCAATGGCAGACCATCCCGGACACATGCACAACCCCTGTCACGTGGAACTGTACCGTGCATGTATGCTGCATTTACTGGGGGCACTGCCATTGGTAGTGCTGCGGATCAGTTACCGGCTAAGCTTCCGCCTTGCCAACGTCACCTGCGTGGAGCCTGTGTTGCATTGTCGCTCGTGCATATTCGAGTGGTCCATGGATGTCTGCCTATCCAACAGGACGGTAGCCGAACTGGATTTTGACATGTGTGCCCCCTGTTGGCCCACGACTATGAGTGTCACCGTGACACCCATCTATCGGATGCCTGGATACTTGGCATACATGCTGGCAGCTGGACCTGGGAGATTGCAGAACTCCTCGTGTGCAGTGACCACATTGAGCCGCTCCCCTATTGGGCTGTAGTGTTAATTGGTGAAAGCGGGTGGACGTCGCACATCTGTCCGGACCTGCTAACAGTTAGCCTCACCGTCCTGTTCGATGAAGTCGACAACGACCTCATGTTGGAAATGATGGCCTACGAAGCTGCACTCGCTTTCATGGACGTGTAACTACGTACCTGCAGACACAACAGTTTGGAACACATTGCACATGTCCCGACACCTTGTTGGGACTGGGGGTTCTTGTCACATCTCCCACGATGACAGTGGACATGGCTGCATTCGCCTGGACTCCGAATACATGAGCGGACAACAACGCGGGTAAACACACACCTGTGAATGGTGCGGCACTCCCCCGGAGTGGACAGCGGCGCTTGGCAACGTTCCACGTTCTGACATACTGCTGCATTGGTCTGCATGTTGTGGCACTTTTCTTGGCCGTACTGACACGCATATGCTAATAAAGTCTACGCACCTTCACTTGTATTCAACTGTGATGAGTGTTGATTTGTATGACAATGTGTGTCTCACTGCCTATCTGGGTCACGGCCATACATGCATTACTGCACCATCAGGGATGTGGGGTTGTACTAGTGCATTATCATCTCACAGTTTCCTGCTATGCCACATGCGAATGGCCATTTTTCACACACAAGCGGCAGCAGTTGTGTCCTCTGTTCTGTTGTGCTGGTGTTGCTGTTTGTTCAACATTGTTGTAAATGTTGCGGTGCTCTGGATCTTATGTGTGTGTGCTGCATTGTAGGTGAGTTACCCCTTCAGCTCTGATTTGGCTGGCCCTTATCCCTTTCAGGCAGTATGGCTTTCACTTCTGTGCTTGTGCAGTGCTGTGATGTTGCAGACTTGGGTAAATTGGGCTCTTGGTTGGAGTTGTGACTCTTGGCCATGGTTTGTCCGCAGATGTGCTCTACTTAATTGTGCATGTGTGCCATTGTGCCCATCTCCCCCTGTCCCCCCAGTCCCTGGTGGTTACTCACCCTGTTGTTGTTGTGTCCGGTCATGTTGAGCAGTGTCGGGTCCCCCAACTCCTGCCACCGTCTCCCCACTGATGACTGTGGACACCATTTCCTCCATCTCATCCAGCTACTCCTGTGGCGCTGGACTCCCATCTCCAGTCTGCATTGCTGCCTTCTCGTTGTCTGCGAGTTTCTGCTTGGTCTTGCGCTTCACATCATTCCAGCACCTCTTGACCTCGTCCATTGTCCTCCTCAGCACTCCGACTGCATTCACCTTGTCCACGATGGACTGCCATATTCCATTTTCTGTTGCCAATGACACAGTGGAGGTGACGAACAGTTTTTGATGGTGTTCTATCACCTCCGTGATCAGGATCCTGTTTTCCTGTGGACTGAACCGCGTCTTCCTCTTCTTCTTGTCCTTGTCCTTCCCTGACCCCGAGGTCCCAGGCTGGTCCTCCGTGGGGCTTGTGGGGTTCTGGTTGTCCTCTGTACCTGCTCTGGCTGCCTCCATTGTGCTTTGCTGTAGTTTGGTTTTTGTTTGTGTTTTTTTTTTCTGCTTTTGTAGTGGTTTTTCATGCCTGACGTGTGTGAATTCCAGGCCTGGCGCTGCTTGTCGCTGTTTGTCTTATCGCGGTTGGGCTCATCGCAACTTTTTTCGCGTTCAGGTTTGGATTTTTTTCGCCATCCCGGTACTGTTATCGCGGACATTTGCCGCGTTATCGGGGTACTATCGCATGTTACCGCCGTGCTGAGAATGCCACGTTGACACGGAGTTATTTTCCTGCGATAAACGGCGATATGAAAACTTGCGTTAACCTATTTTGGCGATGTTTATCGCACGTTCTTGAGAATAACCCCCAATGACTGCTGTTATGTTTGTGTTTCTGGTGCCACTCCCACCTCGACCCCCAGACTTCTTGGGTCTTCTCTTTGAGGTTCTAGCTTGGGGGGGAGCGGTGCTGGCTCTAACGTTAGGCACTGACAGGGACTTCAGATAGAGTGAGAGATTCATAGGAAGAGGGGGCGAGGGGAGGGGGCAGAAAAGAACAATCCTTGGAATAGAAGGCATGTCATGCCCTTCCCGTCAGCGGGTGAGCCATGCCAGGGTGAGTCAGTGGCAGTCAGCCCCGGGGCAGGCATGGATCTGCCGCACTGCATCTGTCCATCACCTCTCTGGCCCATCTCGCCTCCCGTTTTAGGTTTGGCCCAGAGGCAGCTTTAATTTTTCTCCGACGTCATGCAACAAAAAAAGAGCAACATAAAAAATACATATTTAAAACATCAGTACAGTAGATTGAATCAGCCGCCTTCCTTAATTGCTCTGTACACCTGTCTTTCACATGTTGCTCCCGCCCACCACAGCCTCGGACAGTGGGTCAGTTTTTTTCAGCGACTGGCTCTCATCACCTGTGCACATCAGCCTAGCAAGCAGGGCACTTCACTGTCATGACTGGTCAGATAATACTTGATGCAGCCAGTGCTTTTCCCCCCACTTTTTATTATTTTATTTATTGTTTAGGCATATTTGCGTGTTTATACTGTATCTTCAGCTTACAGTGGTGCCTTTTCTTTGTGCCAATAACAATCATACTTGCGCATTGAGGACAGAAAGGGTTTCCATACCTTTTCCAAATATACACCGGCCTGGTAGGGCACACCCATACTGTTCTATTAAAAGCAGATTCGCTGGGTTCTTTTTTTAAATCTTCTTGTCGGCATATGGCTGCCAGTTTATTGTCACTGCCAGTTTATTGTCACTGCCAGTTTATTGTCACTCCGAGTTTATTGTCACTGCCAGTTTATTGTCACTGCCAGTTTATTGTCACTCCGAGTTTATTGTCACTGCCAGTTTATTGTCACTGCCAGTTTATTGTCACTCCGAGTTTATTGTCACTGCCAGTTTATTGTCACTGCCAGTTTATTGTCACTGCCAGTTTATTGTCACTCCGAGTTTATTGACACTGCCAGTTTATTGTCACTGCCAGTTTATTGTCACTGCCAGTTTATTGTCACTGCCAGTTTATTGTCACTCCGAGTTTATTGACACTGCCAGTTTATTGTCACTGCCAGTTTATTGTCACTGCCAGTTTATTGTCACTCCGAGTTTATTGACACTGCCAGTTTATTGTCACTGCCAGTTTATTGTCACTCCGAGTTTATTGTCACTGCCAGTTTATTGTGACTGCCAGTTTATTGTCACTGCCAGTTTATTGTCACTGCCAGTTTATTGTCACTCCGAGTTTCCTTTTCTTTTCTTCCTTTATTTTTCTGGTATAAACTTGCAATACAAAACTGCACTAGCTTGACATGGCCAGACACGTTGGCGTTGCCAATGCTTGCTCTTTCTCTTGCCTCAGGGTCCTTCTTCGCTGATCCTGTCTCCTCTCTCACTATGTCTTTCTCTCTCTTTTATTCGTCACCGCTCTCACTTCCAACTCTGCTCCTTTCCCTACCTCTGGCTTTCATTCTCCCTCACCGCAAGTAGTAAAAGAAAGCCATTATTCGGCTGCAGTGGACTCCTGTCAGCCGGTGCCACTGCACCTGCTGCACATAGCCTATGCCTCAGCTGGAGAGGGGAGTCTGGTGCTAACTGTAGCTTTCCAGTTGCCATACAGAGGGAGCTTCGATTCAAAGCTGACATCTTTCCTTGTGTATTGTTCTGATAAATCTAAACAAGCATTTGCAATGCAATAGGTCTCGCATTTGCAACAGTTCGAGCTATGGGCATTGCCTTTTATTTATGTGTTTTGAAAACCTGCAAGTGGTGCGTCAACACACACTTTGTACTCCAAGTCCTTGCTTATGAGAAGCAAGGCTGGCAGTAAAGGAGGCGCAGTTACTGCCAGCCTTGCTTCTCGCCTAGCAACGACTATAAGTACAAAGTGCGTGCTTACGCACCGCTTGCAGGTTTTCACAAATCATACATAAAAGGCATTATCATTTACAATGTCAAGAGCTCAAACTCTTGCAAATGCGAGACCTATTGCATTGCAAATGCTTGTTCTGAGTGCTATCTCCTCTTTTTTCCCTCGTTTTTCACTGCTTCTCCTTGTTTTTTCCTTCATTTGCTGCTCCCGCCTGCTGCCCATTTTCCCACCTCTTGCCTAGGCACGCCCACCTCCTCCCAGCCCCCTTCCCTCCTCCCAGGACCTACTTAATGGAGGCCGCAGCATGACCCCATGGAGCAGGCCCCAGGCCTAGCTCTCCCAAGCTGCTGCACTGGCCTGCTTCCCTCTCTTATTTTTCTGAGGGCTTTCTCCTTCTTTTGCCTCATTTTTTACTGCTTTCTCCTTCCTTTCCCCCATATTTCTGAGTTCTTTTTCCTGGTTTTGCCTTGTTTTTCACTGCTTTCTTTGCAAGCAGCTAGCAACTCCAGCACCTTGAAACACTTGCAACCCTCACAGGTGATTTGCAGCGCTTTATAAATCCTGATTTAGTGATTGATTAATCTATGCAAAACATCGCTGCAATTATTGTAATTATTCATAAAGCATTTGCTATTTACTGTACTGTGAACATAAGTCTTGTTCCTACTTTTATATATGCTGTAACTAGGGGTGGGTGAAAACTTCCACTCCAGAGGCGGAGTTCGCAGAGTTTTGCGCACTAAACCCAGAGCGCGGAGTTCTGAAAAACTCTGCGATGCGTAGCGGATTTTTTTCTCTTGCGCGGCTCACCAACGGTAAGTTGTCGACCAAGAGAAATCATACGCTAGACTACCTCCCAGTGAGATTTCTGAACGAGGGTGGTCGCGGGCTCGCGGCAGGTCACTACCGCTAGTGTTGAGAAAGCTGCTGTTCGCATTGAGGAAGATGCTGCGCAAGTAGAAAATCCACTCGTGAGGCAGAAAGAAGCAGCGCCCTCTGGTGCTCTGTGCGATGCAGTTTGCGCTGATTTTACAGCACATGAGAAACTCCTAGGGGCAAAAATCGGTGTGAACAGCCCAACGTACCGGACTTCGCCAGCGGAGGTTTTCTGACATTCACGGAGCTCAGCGTAGCGTGACTCCACGAACTCCGCCCAGGCCTAGCTGTAACACAGCCTTGCCTTTAAACATCATTATTGAGACCTTGGCAGCAATATCAAACTCTCATAGGGTCAGAAATGTAATCCCCTGGGAGATTCAATCTTATATAAAATGAAGGTTTCTTTGTGAATGGCTGCATTCCTGGCAGACCCCGGAAACTCAGTGGAGTCATTAGTGGTGTCTCTGCTCCCTCTAGGACACCACAGAAAGGTTTATGCAGATTTTCCTTGCCCTACAAAGGCTTATAGGATGCTTCATCAACCCCTTGATGAGTCGCAGACTGATAAACATATTTTTTTTTGTGAGCGTGCACTCAGGCACTTTTGTATTTTTTCCAAAAAGGTTGTCCCTGCACCTCATATGGGGTGCCCAAATAAAGAGCCACGTGGAGCCAAGTACATGTAACCCCAGGAGCTCCTATGTGGGCCCGCACAAAAGCTGCCATCCTGCAGTCACTCCCTCAGCACATGCGTTGACGGGCATTTAGTGCAGTGTGCACGCTGCTCCCCTCATTCATGGGCATGGGGGGTGGGAGGAGGCACACTACAGTGCTCTCAGCATCCTGGCCCTCCCCAGGAGCTTCTTTACTTAAAGTACAGGGCCATCAGTTCCCCCACAGTCCCCTTGGCACTCCAGACCCCTGGGGTTGATTCGGTCCCTAGGGTATGCGCCCCCCCGGTATATAAAAAAGAATAAGGGTGGGTGGCACAAACACCTCCTATACACAATTCCCCCAGGATGATTGCCTTCCCTGGGTGCTTTCTTGTAAACTGCCAAGTGTAGCTGGGCAGCTTACCCTCTGTCCTTCAGCCCCACACGACTCATTTTGACAAGGAAGGTGGGGTTTTGCTCCGATGGTGCGATCAAGTCACCAAAAGTATTTATTTCATCCCTCCTGGCCTCTGAATTCTGTTTCTCTAGAGCTCATCTTTTCCTGCCCTGCCCCTGATGTGGGAGATGTTAGGGCCCGCCCTTCTGCTCTTTGGCTCCTCTTGGTCTCAGAGCCTGGCTCTGGCCTGCGCCCCTGGTATTTCTCTTGCGCTTGGGTCTTCATCAGCATCAACCCACAACCCCAAGGCAGAGCACCCTCCCTGCCTGCACCCTCCCTGCCTGCACCCTCCCTGCCTGCCCCCTTCCTGCCTGCACCCTCCCTGCCTGCACCCTCCCTGCCTGCACCCTCCCTGCCTGTACCCCCCCTGCCTGCACCCTCCCTGCCTGCCCCCTTCCTGCCTGCACCCTCCCTGCCTGCACCCTCCCTGCCTGTACCCCCCCCTGCCTGCACCCTCCCTGCCTGCACCCCCCCTGCCTGCACCCTCCCTGCCTGCCCCCTCCCTGCCTGCACCCTCCCTGCCTGTACCCCCCTGCCTGCACCCTCCCTCCCTGCCCCTTCCTGCCTGCACCCTCCCTGCCTGCACCCTCCCTGCCTGCACCCACCCTGCCTGCCCCCTTCCTGCCTGCAGCCTCCCTGCCTGCACCCTCCCTGCCTGCACCCCCAGCTTCCTAACGTCTTGAAAGGCACCTGTGTGTCTGCAAGGGTCAGGAGGTCCCCCTTTGGGTGTTTTCCACCTACAGGACAGAAGATCCAGGGTCTCCTGAGCAGGCCCATCCCGCTACTGTCCCCAGAGCGTGAGAGCGGGCAGCGCCACTGACCCAGTGTCTTAAATGACATCAGAAGCCTTTGAGTCCTCTTTTCCATTGGGATTCAGGAGTCCTAGAGTCCCTTTCAGAAGGAGTCAGGTGTTTTCTCTCTTCCATCTAAAGACGCTCCTTTATGGAGTGTTTTTTAAGTGGGGGTGGAATGTTCCAGACTGTGGGGACTACTCACCAATTCTAAGAAGATGCATCATCACTCTACCGCTTCCCTAACCCCTCCTCTACAGTATTTTGGGACTTTCCAGGATGGCGAGTCAAGCGGTCTTTTGAAGGAGCTCGTAAGCCATGTTCCTAAGTGCCACAGAAGCCTGGTCCCTTCCCTCCAAAACCTCAAAAGATGGGCTGCCCCTCCTATGATTGGCTCCACAGTTCTGGCACCCTTTGTTTCTGTGGACGTGAGCACTCCCAGGGTAGGTGTAGAGTGAACATTTCCTTAGCACATGCAGAGTATGTGCCCTGTCTTTCCTCTACCAGGACAGACCTAATCACTGTCACATGTCTCATGGTGTGGGAGAGCGTCTGATTCTTCAGCTGATCAGGAGAGTCATTGGCTCGGCCCAGCAGGGTGAACCAGAGCTAGAATCTATTCAATCTAATTAAGGAGCTGGCTCAGAGAATTATAAAACCTTGAACTAACACACAGTGCAGATATGTAAAAACTGATGTCAGATTTGTACTGGGAACCCTTATTTACCTGGACTTTCCCGCAACAAGAGCCTCTCTAGCCCAGCTAATGAGGAACAGTTCTTCAGGGTAGTTTTTGCTCATAGTGTACAAGACAGTCAAGCACTCTTCACACGTCAATGTAGCACTAGAGATGCACACATTCACACGATGAATCCCCAGTCCAGTTATAATGGCTGCATTGGCCATCACCAATTTATTAAGGGTCCCCCCTGCAATAGTTTATCTGTGAGCAGGGGCCAGACTGAGTTAGATGGTAGCCTCACTCTGTCATCCCACTGACGTGTGCACACACATGTGCGCATGTGTACACATGCAACCAGCCCATAGCCTTCTGTCCTACTCTCAAAGGTATGCTGCAGTGGACCTTGGGCCATATTTTTCAAGGGTTGAGTCGCTTTTGCACCATGCAACGGGGTGCAAATCACTGCGATGCAGTACTCTGCCCCAGGGAGGCGTTCCATGGGTGGTGCATGGGTGTTCCCACGCAACACCCATAGATTGTGACGCATTCCCATATTTACCATAAGTGGTAGACCTGGGAATGCGCCAAAACTGCGACACCACCTCAGGTGCGATGTAACGAGGAGACATATGTTTATTTCTCCTTGTTCCTTCCTTCCTCTTTCTATGTGCGCTGCATTATGCAGCACACCTATAAAGAGAAAACATGCTTCAGGTGATTGTTTGTGTGCAGCAAGTTGCCCCTTCCTGCACAAAAACAATCCTATTAATAATGCAGGCCCCCTTGCACCATGAGGCAAGGGTGCCTGCCTTGGCGCTAGGCAGCACGATGTGCGGCAGTGCTGGGAAAAGGCAGGAATGCACAGTCCAATGTTCATTACAGCACATTCCTGCCCTTTCCCTATCATGCAGCGCAGAAAGGTGACTTGCTGCACTGGGATACGCTGTGTGGTATCATGCTGAATCTACCGCTTGTCTTTACAAGCAGACACTGGCAGTGAGCACTCCCATTCCAAATCAATGTAAGAGATCTTACAGTGAATAAGACTCAGGCAGTGAGACTGGCTGTGGCCCAGCACTAATCTAGTGTGTATAAGGCGTCTTAGGCCTGTCTCATGACACGACTGAGATCCTGGACTTACCCCGGGACCAAGTGTGCCCTGATAATGCTCACAGTGGAATACCACCCTTGTGACCGGTTTAGCACACAGGAGTGGTGGCAGTGCACTAAGGTTTTTGAATAAGTTGTTGTGATCAATGCGTAATTTGTAAAAGAATGAGCACTGGTGCCCAAATCTCTTCTCAGAAGCCCGCGGTCGGTGCTATTTAATGTCAACGCACTGAATACTAACACTGCACAGTGTTCAACCCACCTCATACCTCTTTGTTCCACTGCCAGACCCTTTCTGTCCTTTTAGTCCACTCTGGCAGGTTCCTGCTTCCTCCCTTTATGACGTTTTCCCATCCGTCTCTTCCCCCTTCTTTTCTCTTTGAGTGCCAATCCCCAATAATGAGTGCCAGAGGGCCCTACCGGCCACCACCGGCTCAAATTAAGCACTGGTTGCGATCACACCTTTTTTCTGTGTGAAGGGAGTGGAGACCTACTTTTGCCGTCCCCAGCCTCAGCTGCACCCACCAATGCCACCGCAGAGGAGGATGAGGAAGGCTTCATGCTTGTGCTCAACGAAGAACAGGTGCGCGTGCGAGCACCAGGGGAGCTAGACGCCACAGCAGGAACACTGAACCCACTTTTACTGTAAGGAACTTAAGGGTGAAAATCTTTACGAACTTGCTAGGACTGAGCGCTTGTTTGGAAGAGAATGAAAGGTTGAATCAGCACCTGAGCCTAATCTTGATAAATCCTGAACCTGTGGGGGGGGGGGGGGGCGGGGAGTGAGGACAAGACCCCATTGCAGGGAAAGGAATGAGCCCACACCTAGGACCCCAAGGACGGGAATACTAAGTGTCATTATGTGCATATTAGTGTGTATTATTTGGCTCTAGTCTGCAATAAAGTGTTTTTCTTTTATTAAGTCAAGCACTGGGTTGAAAATCATTTATTACACAGGTGAATGTTTGATGGATGCTGAGATCAAGCACCCCCACACTACCTCCCTGAGAAGTCTGTGACTGCTGCCATCAGTACCAGTGGGAGGTAAGCATTGAAATGGCCCAGTGTACCTTCCTGAGAAGCCTGTGTACACTAGCATAGTTACCAGTGAGAGTGAAGTGTTGAAGTGGTTGTACGGAGATTAGTGTACCTCCCTCAGAAGCCTGTGACCGCTGCCATCAGTACCAGTGAGAGTGAAGTGTTGACATGGTTGTACGGAAATTAGTGTACCTCCATGAGAAGCCTGTGACTGATCGCCATCATTACCTGCAAGAGTGAAGTGTTGAAGGGGTTGTACTTAGCCAAGTGTACCTCCCTCAGAAGCCTGTGACCGCTGCCATCATTACCTCTGGAAGTGAAGTTTTGAAGTGGTTGAACATGGCCCAGTTTACCTTCCTGAGAAGGTTGTGACTACTGCCATCAGTACCAGTGAGAGTGAAGTGTTAAAGTGGTTGTAGGTGGCCCAGTGTACCTCCCTCAGAAGCCTGTGACCGCTGCCATCATTACTTGTGAGAGTGAAGTGTTGGATGGTCGTACTTGGCCAAGTGCACCTCCCTGAGAAGCCTGTGACTGCTGCCATCAGTACCAATGAGAGGGAAGTGTTAAAGTGGTTGTAGGTGGCCCAGTGTACCTCCCTCAGAAGCCTGTGACCGCTGCCATCATTACTTGTGAGAGTGAAGTGTTGGATGGTCGTACTTGGCCAAGTGCACCTCCCTGAGAAGCCTGTGACTGCTGCCATCAGTACCAATGAGAGGGAAGTGTTAAAGTGGTTGTAGGTGGCCCAGTGTACCTCCCTCAGAAGCCTGTGACCGCTGCCATCATTACTTGTGAGAGTGAAGTGTTGGATGGTCGTACTTGGCCAAGTGCACCTCCCTGAGAAGCCTGTGACTGCTGCCATCAGTACCAATGAGAGGGAAGTGTTAAAGTGGTTGTAGGTGGCCCAGTGTACCTCCCTCAGAAGCCTGTGACCGCTGCCATCATTACTTGTGAGAGTGAAGTGTTGAAGGGGTTGTACTTGGCCAAGTGTACCTCCCTGAGAAGACTGTGACTGCTGCCATCATTACCTGCGAGAGTGAAGTGTTGAAGGGGTTGTACTTGGCCAAGTGTACCTCCCTGAGAAGACTGTGACTGCTGCCATCATTACCTGCGAGAGTGAAGTGTTGAAGGTGTTGTACTTGGCCCCGTGTACCTCCTTGAGAAGCCTGTGACTGATCGCCATCAGTACCAGTGAGAGTGAAGTGTTGGATGGTCGTACTTGGCCAAGTGTACCTCCCTGAGAAGCCTGTGACTGCTGCCATCAGTACCAGTGAGAGTGAAGTGTTGGATGGTCGTACTTGGCCCAGTGTACCTCCGTGAGAAGCCTGTGACTGATCGCCATCAGTACCAGTGAGAGTGAAGTGTTGGATGGTCATACTTGGCCAAGTGTACCTCCCTCAGAAGCCTGTGACCGCTCGCCATCAGTACCAGTGAGAGTGAAGTGTTGGATGGTCGTACTTGGCCAAGTGTCCCTCCGTGAGAAGCCTGTGACTGCTGCCATCAGTACCAATGAGAGGGAAGTGTTAAAGTGTTTGGACCTGGACCATTGTACCTCCCTGAGAGGTCTGTGACTGCTGCCATCAGTACCAATGAGAGTGAAGTGTTGAAGTGGTTTTACTTGGAATAATGTGTAGAGCCACAGGAGGTGCAGCAAAGGCAAATGACAGCAGCCCCCACGGCTGTGGCCCAGTGACCTCAAACGGGGTGTGACATGAGTTGTAGTCCATCAACTGCCCTAAAGGAATCTTCCCTTGAGAGATCTCAGTTATGAGCTGTGTAAAGCATCCTCAAGGGATTTGCTCAGTTGGGGCCTGATTCACAAGGATAAACTTAGAGTTTGTGTAAGTTTGCGATTTTTTCCAATTCTCCACAGTATTTTACACGGAGTGAGACAGTGTTAACAGTCACAACGTTCGTCTTTCATCGCATTAATGTCACGTTTGGCGCATGGTCAACATCTGCACGTATCTTCTGTTTTACCTGCTTATAATAACTTTCACTCTGAATCTGTTTGCAAACACAGGCCGACATACAGCATGTTTCACCGTATGCACCACTTGGCGTCTTACATTTTTTAATCCTGAGAGACTCACGAATTTAAATGAACATGTGATTGCAGCACAATTTCTGCAGTGAATTTATTCCCCCTACAATGCACCTATTATACTGACCAATGATACGGTTATGTGTCATGACTACCTTACGTTGCCTCTAAATTGTAGATATTACGCCCCTGATGAAGGGCTACTGCCTGAAATGCATTGGGCAACTGTGCGCATGAAAACTGTGTTATGAGCTGAATGTTTATCATGAAATGGATGATAATAAACGAGGATAAACAGCTGGAAAACTTTATGGAAAAAGAAGAATAAAAAACTTGACTCAGAAGATCTTACGAATACCGAGTTTACTTGACTACATTTTTTTGCATTGAGTGGGAGACGCCCCTCTATCCCTGAGGACCGCGCTACTGTAAAGTCTACCCCTGTTGCCACATCTGTAACAGTGATGCAATGTGCTCTTGTGCTGCTCTGGGGCCGCCACATATACGTCTATCCCAACAAAAGAACAGATCTTTCCACTCTCAGGTGACAGCTGCAGATTCATTTTGTTATTTCCCGTCTACTTGTTTGAACTCAGTTCATTCTGTCGTGTGAAACAATATTTTGAATCTTGGGAGGAGGTGGCTGTAAGTGAGACACATTCCCCGGATTCATTATGCTGTAGGAAGCTCTCGTCTTACATTTAGTTCAGAATGCAGGACCATGTCTTCTTTCAATAATGGTGACTGTGTGAGAATCTCTGATCCAGGAGTCATCTGCAACCCCAGGGGGATACTTGGCTTCAGCTTGGACATGCGCTGAGTGTGTGGCACATGCTGTGGTCAGAATTCTTCATGCTTTATGGGCCTCTGGAACAGTCTTTGTCTGAATGCTGTAGATTCACTCCCACCAATGAGCTGAGGATTCAACCCCAGGAGGATGACATGAGGTTTCGCTTGCAGCACCTTGGAGGTACATGGCTTCAGCTTAGACATGTGCCAAGTGCGTATCAGATGCTGTGGCCAGAATGTCTTCATGCTGTATGGGCCTCTGGAACAGTCTTTGTCTGAATGCTGTAGATTCACTCTTGACAATGAGCTGAGGATTCAACCCCAGGAGGATGACATGAGGTTTCGCTTGCAGCACCTTGGAGGTACATGGCTTCAGCTTAGACATGTGCCAAGTGTGTATCAGATGCTGTGGCCAGAATGTCTTCATGCTGTATGGGCCTCTGGAACAGTCTTTGTCTGAATGCTGTAGATTCACTCCCACCAATGAGCTGAGGATTGAACCCCAGGAGGATGACATGAGGTTTCGCTTGCAGCACCTTGGAGGTACATGGCTTCAGCTTAGACATGTGCCAAGTGCGTATCAGATGCTGTGGCCAGAATGTCTTCATGCTTTATGGGCCTCTGGAACAGTCTTTGTCTGAATGCTGTAGATTCACTCCCACCAATGAGCTGAGGATTGAACCCCAGGAGGATGACATGAGGTTTCGCTTGCAGCACCTTGGAGGTACATGGCTTCAGCTTAGACATGTGCCAAGTGCGTATCAGATGCTGTGGTCAGAATTCTTCATGCTTTATGGGCCTCTGGAACAGTCTTTGTCTGAATGCTGTAGATTCACTCCCACCAATGAGCTGAGGATTGAACCCCAGGAGGATGACATGAGGTTTCGCTTGCAGCACCTTGGAGGTACATGGCTTCAGCTTAGACATGTGCCAAGTGCGTATCAGATGCTGTGGCCAGAATGTCTTCATGCTGTATGGGCCTCTGGAACAGTCTTTGTCTGAATGCTGTAGATTCACTCCCACCAATGAGCTGAGGATTCAGCTCCTCTTCAGCACAATGATCAAGCCTTTATGATGGTGTCCGAGGGTCTCACGGAGGGGAACATGTTGCTCTCACAGACAACATTCTTTTTTGACTTAACATACTTTTAAGCTTTCCCCAGTCCTTTATATGCACCATTGTGTGTGAGGAGAGCTAAAAGCTGCATGCTGGTTTCACTGTAAGTCCCATGAAGAGAAGGCCTTTCTTTTGTAGCCCATCCATCAGTCTGATAGCTTCAATGTAGGCTTCAAAGTGCTTTTTCCAAACCACTTAAAATTCGGCCTTGGAATAAAAGCAATTCTCATTTCTTTCAGGAGTTTTTATTGGCTTCACAGCTTGAGTATTGTGATGGTGTTGAGATGGCCATTACTTCTTTGACACTTAAAAATCTGCGTCGCCATCTGCCCTCACTCAGGGCCATGGTTTTCGGAGTATCTAAAAAAAAGACATGTGTGCAACCATCCTGTTTCATGTGCGAGGGATGATATGGGTAAAGGAAATGAATGACGGACTCGTCCCAGAACCACGGCTGGGTTGGCTTGGTCATTAGGTAAGAGTTTCTCATAAAGCAGGACTGTCATAATAGGAACGAACAGTGAAAAGTTGGAAATAATTTGTCAGTCCGCAGTGATAAAGGATTAGAAGGGTGATGGTGTATTAAAGTTCCCTTGTCATTTCCTCCTGAAAGTGATCTTTACGCATCGTGCGCATAAGGACTTGGCCAAGTGTACCTCCCTGAGAAGCCAGTGACTGCTCGACATCAGTACCAGTGAGAGTGAAGTGTTGAAAACACATTAAAACACATTTTAAGAAGCAAGATCGCCTTTGGAGCAAAGACTACGACAGCCTAGAGAAGGACAGATACAAACGTTGCCTTTCTACCTATAAAGCCCTTCTAGTTATAGAAAAAGCAGCTTATTTTACCAAACAAATAGAAAGGGCTAAGCATTCTTCCAAAGAATTGTTCAATACTATTAGGAAACTTACCACACCAAATATGCCCTTCTTCACGCCAGTCACGACCCTCAGCCTAGCCTAATGACCAAGCCAATATGGCGGCCACAACCCAGCCGTGTTTCTGGGACGAGTCCATCATTCATTTCTGTTACCCATATCATCCCTCGCACACGAAACAGGCTTCTCAGGGAGGTTCACTTGGCCAAGTACGACCATCCAACACTTCACTCTCACTGGTACTCTTGGCGAGCAGTCACGGGCTTCTCAGGGAGGTTCACTTGGCCAAGTACGACCATCCAACACTTCACTCTCACTGGTACTCTTGGCGAGTAGTCACGGGCTTCTCAAGGAGGTTCACTTGGCCAAGTACGACCATCCAACACTTCACTCTCACTGGTACTCTTGGCGAGAAGTCACGGGCTTCTCAGGGAGGTTCACTTGGCCAAGTACAACCATCCAACACTTCACTCTCACTGGTACTCTTGGCGAGCAGTCACGGGCTTCTCAGGGAGGTTCACTTGGCCAAGTACGACCATCCAACACTTCACTCTCACTGGTACTCTTGGCGAGCAGTCACGGGCTTCTCAGGGAGGTTCACTTGGCCGGTAAGAAACATACTGGTTCCCCTTTTTTCTGTATTAATACGAGTCAGTGTGTAAGTGTACGGGCGTTTGCTTGCCAACTTTTCTCAGATATCTATGATGTCTATTTGATCAAGTATGTCTCTGAAAATGTAGAGATTTATGGATGATTTTTCTATCCTTATGTGTGCTCAGATGCCATGTTTTCTGGGAGTATCACCCCAAGGTGTAGTCCATTTACTGGCGCAACCATACATATATATCCATTACTGGGATCCAAATCAGGTTGGAAAACCTTCTGGACATCCGTTTATTCACTTAGGTTTGGGTCATTCTTACATTTTTCTCTCCCACAAGGCAGTGGTAACATTTTTGGGCTCCCTGGAACTGACGGACTCACATAACAAGGACTGATTAAGCATTAGATTTACAGATCAGCTTGTATCTGTCACAGACCACTCTATAGGCACATAATGACTAAACCTGCAGACTCTTTAAACAGATGCCCTTCCGCATGGGACTTTCCTATGCACACACACAAATGATTCACACAAGGTGAACAGGTGATGGTACACCCACAAGGTGATGGCACTTTTAAATAGTGTCCAAAAAATCATGTACAAATGTGTTCAAATAATTGTCATACATAATCTTGCAGCCTTGAAAAAAGTCCAGGAGGATGAAACAAGTGTCGGCTGCTGCATTTGTGAACATTTCTGTACTGGGAATTGTTCCAGAATTAAATAAGAACTGAACCATTCATGTTTTGGACTGAAACTTAATACTGAGGAGTTGGAACTTAAGAAAGAAGAGAGCAAGACACGTAAACTGGACTGTGTGTGCTTCATGCCTGGTTTGTGCATTGATACCTTGTTTAACATCATGTTTAAAACTGGGGGGGACATGTACAGGAACTGCAGCTAACTAATGGTAACACTAGTTAGCAACAGTTTTCTTAACGCGGCCTATCGTCCTGTAAGCGATGTATGTATAATACATCGTACCTGGCGATAGTTTCAGGTAGCCGCGGTGAGAACTGCTGTTAACACTAGCGTGAATGCGATACAAATTCTGGCGTTAGCGGGCGAAAACTGACGAAAGGCCAATTTGCGCCCAAAAACTCATGTTAGTCAGCCCAATGTGACGTTTTTTGCCTCTAGAGGCAAAAATAGCCTATAAGTCCACCCCCAATGAAAAATAGGAAACAAAACCAACAGAATGCAGATTGGAGCAGCCAGGGACAAGTGCAGCACAGATCAACAACCCCCCATTCCCCCCAACAGCCAGGATGACCAGCCAGAGTCCCAGGGGAAGAGGAAATCCAGGGCGGCAATCATGAAAAGAGGTGCATCGCTCGACAAAACCAGTGATGCATCACTTATCTTTGTGCACTCCTTGCAACACGATGGCATCCAAAAGCGTGGACAGTCCCTGGGGCCCGGAGCCCTCGCTGGGCCGGCGTCTGGGACACGGAGTGGGATGCGGAAGTGCTGTGGAGTTGCTGGGCTATGGTGGTAGACATTGCGGCATCGGCGATCGCCCTTACCTGGTAGTGAAGACTGCCAGGTTGCATGGAGACATGTTGCTGACCTGTGTGAGAAGACCGCCTGGTGCCCCTTGGAGCTGTGAATGGTAGAAGTGCTCCTGTGCACCAACGTAGGGAGGTATGCATCGCATACCATGCGCCACCGCTATACCGGTGTGCACGGAGGAGATTACCAATGGTGGGCTGCTCCTCTCTGCATCACAGGCCGGAGGATGTTGCGCTGGACGGACGCTGTGGAGGGCGAGGCCCCTGAGCTGCGCTGTACTTGTGTGGTGGGAGCTCTGCAACTTCACGTTTAAGAGGGCCCTGTTGCATCACCTGCATCAGGAAGTTGGCGGCGACTGCTGTACCCTGGCATGTGAAATCCCGTCTGGTTGAGGCTCCTGCTGGCTGAGTCACAGATTTGGAGAGAGTTCAGCGGATAGTGCCACGGTGTCAATGTCCAGGTGAGGAGAAGGTGAGATGCATAGCGGAGGAGGCCGGGGGGTCGAGTCGGGCCCAGGCCTAGCACCTGTGGGTGACGCCACCCCAGTGGTGGCTCATCCGCTATGGCAGGGGAGCGTCGCCCCACTGCTTTCATGCAGCGCAAGAAGAGGAAAACATAACATGATGATAACTTTCTGATGTACTCCTGCTATATTTCCTTTGCTTGGGGCTGCTCTACCCACTCAAGTGTGCAATGCCCTCTCAGGCCGCCCAAAGCAGTCATGTGCACATCCCTGTTCGCAATGAAGGCTGCCTTACACCCAGCATGGTGAACATGCCCACCCCTCCAGCCCCTGGCTGAATGCCTTGGCACGGCACTCAAGAACAATCACAACACTGCATTGCTTAGGGGAGGGAGCCTGGCTGCCTGCTTCCTGTTCGTGGAAGCAGACTCAGGAGAGCAGGAGCACAGAAGATGCGGAATCCAGTCCCCCCGCAGCACTACATGTCAGCCACTGTGTGGCCATGAGCAGCGGGCATACCACTGGTGCGCCAAAGGCAAGACCATCTGCGTCCGTCCACCCCTGGACTGCACCCAGAACCAAGGATCCTTCCTCTCAGGCACTCCACCGCTACAATGCCAGCACCCTCCTCGCCATCAACCCCGGACGCCACACCACCTGCCATCTAGCAACACTGTAGAATTCTCTTACACTGTCTGCCTGTCGAAACTGCAAAGGCACCTTCTGCCACATCAACACACCAGTGCCTCCTGCCGCCAAGCCGACCGGCTCAACTGCTTCCTCCTCAACGTGCGGTCCCTCCACAAACATGCAACAGAAATCTGGGACCTCCTTGACGTCTCCTCTTCAGACAACCCCTTCTTCACGGAAACCTGAACCAACCTCTGCTTCGGACCGGAGATCACCATCCACGACGGCTACAAATTCACCCACATGGATCACCCTGAGCGGCCAGGAGGAGACATTTCCATTGTCTAAAAAAGGCCAACTCCGACTGACTACGCACTCTAATGACCCAACGGTGACCATGGAACACCTCCACATCCAGATCAGGACCAACCCCAACACCACCCTCCACGGCACCCTCATCTACAGGCCCCCCGGCCCATGAACCCCCATTCACTGATGCCATTGTAGACCTCATGTACTGACCATCATTGTTTCCATCACGCCTTCACCACGCCCACCGTACACTATCGCCATAATTGCCCCCGTCACAGCTGGATCAAGGCCACTGAAGAACTTCCCATCAACTCCCTCAGCACCACCACTCCGCCAACGCTTACAGATGCCAACACCGGAGCGCACAACCTCCACTGATGGATCTCCAACTGCGCCAACACCCTGGCACCCCTCAAGAAAAGACCATGCAAACAACACTCCAAGAAGGCCAACTGGTTCACTCCCGCCCTCCACTAGTCCAGCCCCACCTGCAGACGTCTCAAGAAGAGATGGAGCTACAATATGAATCAACTCCGCAACAATGTCACCCGTGCACCATGGCGCAAGGGTGGCTGAATTGGCGCATTGCAGCCATTGTGCGCCAACTTAGGGGAAAAAGACAAGGGGGGTTATTCATGAGCCCCTTCTGACAGTTTCGCCCCGCCGGTGCGTCATTTTCTTGACGTACTTGCAGCGTGATTCTTGCACCACGTTGCACCGTTTTTGCAAAGTGACGCATCTAGGCATATGTGTGACCTTGTGAAGCCCTGTGCCACATTAAACCTGCATTAGGTATGATTTATGCAGGTTGGGCGTTCCCACTCAACAAATCCTCATAGGAGTGGCGCAGTGAAATCCATCAGATTTCACTGCAACAATTTTTGGACGCCACTGCATCAGTACCATACGCCTGCCTCATGGCAGGCGTAAGGATGACGCGGTGCCACGGGGATAGTCTTGCCCCATGCATTGCTGGAGTTGCGTCATGCTTGTGCCACAACTGCAGCAATGTGTAACTTTTGCGCTGACAGATCCGTCAGAATTCCAGACGTATCTGTCATTAATTGCGACATGGCATTTTTCCTTCCAGGTGGAAGGATACCTCTATCCTCCCGCTGCTAAAAAACCCTACCTGGACGCGGCCGACCCGAAGAACTATCGTCCTATAGCCCGTTTGCCGTTGCCAGCAAAAATAATAGATAAAATCATGAACATTCAACTAACACAATTTATTCGTGAAAATAATCTGTTGGATCACTCCCAGTTTGGGTTTCGCCAAGATCATAGCACAGAAACGGCACTTATCAAAGCCACTGAGGAGATCAGAGCAGTGATGGATGGAGGAGGCACAGCTGCCCTCGTGCTCCTCGATCTGTCAGCAGCTTTTGATACGGTTGACCACTCTCTCCTGGAACAGCGATTGGAAGGTCTGGGGGTCAGAGGCACCGCACTAGCCCTACTGTCCTCCTTTCTTAAGGACAGGAGATTAACAGTTTCGGCTGATGGGTATCATTCAGAGCCTTATACCCTCCCATGTGGAGTACCACAGGGCTCCTCCCTGAGCCCTTCTCTTTTTAATATTTACATCTCCGAACTGGCTCCTTTGATTCGGGATTTTGGGTTTAGTTTGATGTTGTATGCCAATGACACCCAGATAGTGGTGGCTGCCTACAAAAACCAGGTTTCCCCGTTTCAACAATTTCAGAACTGCATGTGCACCATAAACAGATGGATGAGTACACATTGTCTCAGACTCAACTCTGAAAAGACTGAGGTCCTGATTTTTGGCAATATGCAGCCAAACTGGGGTAATCTATGGTGGCCCGTAGAGATGGGAGAACCACCAAAACCAGTGGTCAAGGCTAAGAACCTCGGCGTTTGGTTTGATAACAAACTATCGCTTTCTCAGCAGATAAATTCAACTGTATCTGCCTCCCACTTTCTTATTAAGAAAATAAGGAAGATCTTTCCTTATATCCCTGCAGATTCCAGGAAAATGGTGGTTACCTCGCTAATCCAGTCTAAATTGGATTACTGCAACGGGCTTTACTTGAACATACAGAAACAGTGCTTAAAAAAGCTTCAGATGGTTCAAAACTCAGCAGCACGTTTATTGGTCGACATCCCCAGGGGAAACTCTGTATCTAAAGAGATTCGTAACCTGCATTGGCTTCCGGTGTCACAACGCATCAAATTCAAGGCTCTTTGTTTGGCATATAAAGCTCTGAACCACACAGGTCCTTCCTTTTGCAAAACCTGTTTGTCTGGTATGAACCAACAAGACACCTCCGTTCAACAGGGGCCAGACTTTTGGCAGTGCCCAGAGTTCGAACATTGCATTGGGGCGGTCGCAGCTTTCACTACGGCACCTCCAAACTCTGGAACACTCTTCCGAATGTGCTCAGAGCTGCGAGCTCCCTTTCCACCTTCAGGAAGGAACTAAAAACCTGGCTGTTCATGAATTAGACGTTACAGTGGGCGTACTGTGTCCTCAGCGCCAAGACGCCTCCGGGTATTCGTGCGCTTTACAAATCTCGTTAACATTAACATTAACATTAACCTCTGCACTTCACCCCTCCCCTCACCTCTTCTCTTCCCCCTCACCTCTGCGCTCCTCTCCTTACTCTTACCTACGCACTCTACTCCTCCCCTTCAACTCTGCTCTCTGCTCCTCCATCACTTCTGCACTCTGCCCCTCCCCCTCACCTCTGCTTTCTGCTCCTCCCCCTCATCCCTGCGCTTCTCTCCTCTCACTCACCTCTGCTCTCCACTCCTCCCCCTCACCATCTTTGCACTCTGCTTCTCCCTCTTACCTCAGCACCTCACTCCTCCCTCTTACCTCTGTACTCCGCTCCTCCCTCTTACCTCTGCACTCCACTCCTCCCCCTACCTCTGCACTTATCTCCCCATCACCTCTGCTCTCCATTTCTCCCCCTCACCTCGAGTCTCCGCTCCTCCCCCTAAACAACTGCACTTCGCTCCTCCGTCTTATCTCTGCTCTACGATCCTCTCCCTCACCTCTACTCTACGCTCCTGCCTCTTACTCCTGCACTCCCCTCCACTCCCCTTACCTCTGCACTCTGCTCCTTCCTCTTTCCTCTGCTCTCTGCTTCCTCCGTCAACTCTATCCTCAGCTTTGTTTTCATTAATCATGAGGGAGGTGCTGAGGTCTTTGCCAAACCACATGCCAAGATATTTAAGCGCCTCTGATTGCCATTTCAGGCAGGAATTGCCCATGATTGAGGAGGGTACAATGGATATTCAAGGGGAAGACCTCTGTTTTAGACTGGTTAAGTGTGTAGCCAGAAACTCATGAAAATTTCTCGATTTCAGTCATGATGTGGGGGATGGCCTTATCTGCATCGTCAGTGAAGATGAGGACGTCATCTGCATAGGCCGCAACTAGTTGTCTTCTTGATTGAAAGCGAACACCTCTGATGTGATGATTGTGCTCAAGTGAGGAGAGTAGGGGTTCGATAACCAATAGAAATAAGAGTGGAGAGAGAGAACAACCCTGTCGGGTACCTTGAGCTAAATGAAAGGAATTTGAGAGGTGTCCTTTGGATATTACCTTCACCATTGGGTCTGCATACAATGCCATCACCGCACGGATAAAGTCCTCGCTGAGTTGGAATTTGTGTAAAGCCTCATGTAGGAATATCCATTAAACTTTATCAGTGGCATTTTCTGCTTCGAGGGCCAGCGCGATGGCTGGAGAGGTAGCTGAGCGTGCTATCAAGAGCATGACAGAATACACAAATATTATTGCAGCGAGCCTGCCTCTCAGGAAGCCAGTTCGTGATGGGGCAATCAATTTTAATATTACGTTCTCCAGTCTTCGTACGAGAACCTTAGCGTACAGCTTACAGTCGATGTTGAGTAGTGAAATAGGCCTGAAGTTCTTGACATCCAGGGGATCCTTCCCTTCTTTGGGTATGACTAGTAGTCTTAGGTGCCTTGAATGTCATTTCAGGTCAAGGATCGTGCAGGGCACCAAGGCGCTGGATTACATCGTATTTTATGTCATTGTTATTTAGCCAGTACATGCGAGTAGTATAGGTTGTATAAAACTCATCACCATCTATTACCGCTAATTGGATGTGACAGGTGGCCACGCCCCTTTGGTCCGTGTTGACACATGGCCACGCCCCTCTGGTCCACGTGGCTATATTGGAATTGGTCCTTATCTGGTTTTAATTGGTTCTTATAATGTTTTGATAAGATTATAGCCTTTCGCTGTTTTATAGGTAAATGCTAATTTGTGAATCAAGGCTTATAAAATGATACTGCAATGGAATCAAAAGCGTATAAAACAACAAGGTAGGTTTTGTGAATGAAGGCTTATAAAATGATACAGCGATGAAATCAAAAGCGTATAAAATGACCAGGCATGTTGGCGGGTTGCTAAGAAGTCGAAACACGAGTCTACAAACATATCGGGGGCTTGTCCAGTATGTTCACAGAGGATATAAGCCAGCATTCTGCGGACCGTGGGTTAAGAAATTCCAGCTTTCCCGACGAAGAAAACTCTAGCTTTAAGACAACTTTGAGAATGTCTTGCTGTAGCGTGGAAGGGGGCCCCTTGGAGAAACTATAACCGCAATGCTGAAGGATGCCGCAAACTCTGCAGATGCCGCTGCAGAACTCGACGATAGTGGTAAGGAAAATTGTGCGCCAATACTGCCTGAGGATACTGCTGCAGAGGCTTCAAAGGCTCTGCTGAATAAAAGGCCCGAGACCGGCGTCGGTGAAGAGGCAGCTGGGGATGTTGCTAAACTGATTAACAATACCGCTGATGCTACAGACGGCGGAGGGAGACCGGAGCCGAGTGAAGATGATGAGGGTATTGACCTGCAAGAGCCAGAACCCGAGGACTCTAGCGACTGTACAGAGATGGATTCCAGTGAAGAATAAGTAGCTGAGCCAGAGAAGTCAGTGGATGCTCAAGAAGAAAAGTGTGAAGTTGGAAAACGAAAAGTAAGTAAGAGCCGCAATTTTTTAGCAAACCTCTGGGATGATGAGGAGGGTAGTTATGAGGAAGGTTGAGGTCGAAAACCTCTTTTTTTTCTTTTTTTCAGCAATAGAGAGGAGGAGGAGCCCCAGGCGACATAGCCTCTAGCACGACTATGGAGGTTACACACCTGTAGGAGAGTAGGATCTGCCTCTTATGGTTACCCCCACTTTTTGCTGGTGTATCACTGTTTTTCGACTTTAGTCTGGCTGGGGCCCTGCTATTCAGGACCCCAGCCTAGCTGCTTCTTCTCTAAATTGATTCCATGTACCTTAAGTACACTTCAGATTGGATTCTGGGGTACCCTTATAAGTCCCTAGTATATGGTATACTATGTACCCAGGGCATAGGTATCCCAGAGGCCTACCAGGGGTTGAAGCATGTATTGTGCCACCCCTGGAAGGTCCTCCAAAATGACACCACTGCACTGCTACTGCAGCCTGAGTAAGGTGGTGCATGCACCCCTTACAGAGATATAGGTTCACTATACCTCACCTATCACTGCACATACAAACCTATCAGTCACCCCTATGGCAGGCCTTATCAATCCTGAAGGCAGGGTGCTTGGTTTTATGTGAGAGGGTGCCCATGCATGAGCAGAGCCCCTCTGTAGCCTTCGGAATCTCCTCTCCGGGGTTGTCTGTGCTGCAGCCTGACCATATACTCTTAAGGGCATTATATCTAAACGGTAAATGCTAACTTTGGGATGGCTGCACGGAAACATGTTGTGTTTGGTGTCAAACACCTTGGAATCATACCCCCACACCAGTACCTGGTGTGGGAGTATGATCCCACACTTCTAGAGGGAGAGACATGACAGCACCGGTATACCCGGTACCAACTAAACAGAGCCTGGCATCACAAAATGGATGCTGTAGCCACAGACACGAGTCTGGCCTCCTGCTGCTGACCGAAACTCCGGCAGGGGAGGCCTGGACAATAGGTTTCCTGTCACAGGGAGGTGTTACCACCTCCCAGACAGGCCTTAGTGGAGTGGGGCTGGGTGGGTGCACTCTCTGAGTGCTTTGAAGTCCTGCACTGGGGGCACATTTGGTGTCCTCGTGCATACGCCAGTTAAAACCGGTTGCAGGGGCTACCAGCCCCTGCTCTGGCACGAAACTGGACAAAGGAAATGGGTGTAGCCACCCCTCTGTGAGAAGTTGGCCTGGTATATGCTGTCCACTAATTATAGTGGGCACCTTGCACCAGTCCAAACAACCCCTTATTGGAGATAGGTTAAAGACAACCTTTATTGAAAGCTATCCTAGTGGTAGCTATGGAGAGCAGCCTTCAGGCTAAGTCTTGAAGGAATGTAAAGCAGCTTGTTTTACCAGTCTATAATCTCTTGAGTGACCAAATGAAAGAGGACCACACCAGGTATATATTCAAAATATATGTATTTATTACTAAACACACCCCTCTAGTCTCTTTATGAGGCTAGAGTTCGAAGTACATAAGTTATAAGTTAGTTATTCACAGTAATAGCACAAATACACGTTTGAGCCCTAGGGGCGTACCAAACCATATACCAATAAAGTGGTATAAGAACCACGACTGAGCTAGACACAAGGCCTAGAGCCTGTAGAAGTGCTTGGACCACAAGGAACCACCCAAGGTAGTGACACAGGGGACCCACGGGGGACGCGTGCAGTGTAGTAACACAGCCGTGAATGGCCGTTAACTTCTATGGGGAAAGTCGTGATCGGAAAGTTAAAGAAAAGGGACACTTTAAGGAGGACTTGGAGCAAACCCTTTGAGAACTAGGTTGTTCTAGAGTCTCTACCCACGGGAGCACCGGAGTACTCTTGTTACCTCACCCAGGGAAGCCGGGTGCATAGGTGCCTTTCGGGGTCGGGTTTCGTCGTCGATTTGAATGGCGATCTGCTGCAAAGTGCTGCTGGCGACCAAGTGAAAAGTGTCCGGGTGGATCCAAGAGTGGATCAGAGATCTGAAGAACCTGAAAGCAGAGGGGACAGAGTCTGGGTCACTAGCCAGTGACCAGGAAGGCGATGAGCAGATGCCCACCGATGTCGGGTGCTTCAGGTAGGTTGATGGTTGTCTTGTCTCTGCAGCCACGAGGTCCAGGAGGCGTTGTCGGCGACCAGGAGCAGGGTTCGGGCTGTCCCACGATGTCTGTCGAGTGCTGAGGTGTCAGCGACCGGATTGGACACAACAGGCCTTGGCAACGGCAAGTCTCGTGGAAAGGGAAGAAAAACGATGGTGCAGACCAGCAAGGTCTGAGGGACTCACCCAGCAAGGGTAAGTGAGGGCAAGCCTGGACCAACCAGGGAAGCCCAAGCAGGATAAGATTGGCCTTCGTGAAGGGCTACTAGCCAACGGACTAGCGACTGCGAAGGAGCATCGAGTGGACACACTTGGAGCTGGCTCACGGGACACTCGTGGAGTGGGGGCCAGTGATCTTCGGTGCAGTCAGTGATGAAGGCGGGGGCTACACAGAGCCCAAAGCACAACTTCGTGGGAGTCCAAGAAGAGGATGCACTGGCAAATGTGCTCGGTGTCCAAGGGTCACGGTTCCACGTTACCCACGACAGCTACGGGCCTCAGCTTTGCTGGGGACTCAGGGCAGCCTTGGGGAAGTCTGGAAATCTACCTCTGGTGATGCAAAGACTTCGGCGTCCGACAGGAGCTTCAGAGATGCAGACCGGACAATTGCTTCTTTGGTGCCTGCCAAGCAGGGGAGTCACTCCTTGACCCCAAGGGAGATTCTTCTGTCCTCTAATCTTCAAGTAGAGCGTCGAAGGTCAAGGATTCTGTGTCAGAGTTTCGTCCAGGGATAATCTAAAGTCCTAAGGACTGGGGTCCCATACTTATACTAAGTTAGGGGGTTGGACTTACTCTGTGGTCCCATCTATGGGTGGGTCAGGGCAGAGGGGTGGCTACACCCCTTTCCCTTTGTCCAGTTCGCGCCAGAGCAGGGGCTGGAAGCCCCTGAACCGGTTTGAACTGGGATATGCACAGGGACACCAAATGTGCCCCCAGTGCAGGACTTCAAAGCACCAGAGAGTGCTCCCGCCCAGCCCCAATACACACTATCCTGTCTGGGGAGGTGGTTACACCTCCCTGCGACAGGAAACCTATTGTCCAGGCCTCCGCTGCCGGAGTTTCGGTCAGCAGCAGGAGGCCAGACTTGTGTCTGTGGCAGCAGCATCCATTTTGTGATGCCAGGGCTTTGGAAAGAAGTTACCGGGCAAGCCTATGTGAACATGTCTCTCCCTCTAGAAGGGTGGAATGCTACCCCCGCCGCCAGAATTGGCGGGGGGATAGTATTCCAAGATGTTTGACACCAAACACAACATGTTTCCGTGCAGCCATCCCAAAGTTAGCATTTAACGCGAGGTTATAATGCACTTAAGAGTATATGGTCAGGCTGCACTACAAACAGCATCAGAGAAGGGTCTCCGAATGCTGCAGAGGGGCCCTGCTCATGCAGGGGCACCCTCTCACATAGGAACCATGCACTCCGCCTTCAGGATTGATAAGGCCTGCCATAGGAGTGACTTATAGGTTTATATGTGTGTAGGTAGGTAGTGATATAGGTAACCTATATCACAGTAAGGGATGCATGCACCACCTTACCCAGGCTGCAGTAGCAGACCTCTGGTGTCATTTTGGATGGCTTTCCAGGGTGGCACAATACATGCTGCAGCCCCTGGTAGGCCTCTGAGGTACCTATGCCCTGGGTACATAGTATACCATATACTAGGGACTTATAAGGGCACTCCAGATTCCAATTAGAGATGTGCCTAAGGCACATGGAAACCATTTTATAGAGAAAGCAGATAGACTGGGGCCCTGAATAGCAGGATCCCAGTCCAACTAAGTCATAAACCAGCAAAACACCAGGAAATAAGTGGGGGCAACCATATAGTCAGATTCCACCTTCCTACATAACCCCCCCCCAAACGAAAGGAGATAAGGCTAACCTTGGCCAGTTGAGCCTTTATTGACTAAGTGGCCATATAAGGAAGCACCTGCACTAGCATGGTTGCCCCCTGTCTTATGGTCCACTAAGCAATCCCTCACCCTAAGGGAATGAGAGGGTCTCCACCATGGGGAATCACTACCTCTGGTGTGCTTAGGTAAAGTACAAGGCTGGTGAGGTGTCTGAGTAGGGAAGTGAGGCCCTAGGAATGTTGGCCTCAGCTTCCTCAGATCACTGGTCACCATGTATGCCTGTCTTTCCATGACTGAGTTGCACTTTGCTCTAAGGGTCAACCTTTGGCTGCCTACAGCTGGGGGTTGGGTCCCTTTGGATGGACTACTGGAGGGACATGGCAGGTTTGGAACCTTCTGGTCCCAGGTTTGCCCTTGCCCACCAGAGTCCTTCTGGGGGAGGTCCCTACATAAAGGTATGGGGGATCCCTCAGTGTGTAGAGGAATTTTCACCTGGCTAGGGCTACTAGACTGGGTGCCCCTAATCTGCTGATGGGGGGTTCCTCTGGACAGGGGGCCCTGGGGGGTCCACTGACCTCCCTGACCTCTGCAGCCCTGGGCTGACTGAGGCAGGGTAGAGAGGGGCAGGTTACCTGCTCCAGACTGGGTATCACCTTGGAAGGGTCCTCTGCCATCAGGGGTGTGGCCAGGCCTGACTACCTCTGGGGCAGTTCCTTCACTAGGGGGTAGGGTCAGTTCCCTGAGGAGGCTGACCCTTACCTACTGTCTGGAGGGAAGAAGACTTTTCTTCAACCCTTGTGCTCTCTTTTGGGGGAGAGTGGGCCATTCTTTCAGGCTCCATCTCTCCAAAATCTTGGGCTGGGGCTGTGACCATCACAGCCCCACTAACCTTACAGGGACACCCAACATCCTCAGATGGGTTTGGTGTTCAA
Source organism: Calotriton arnoldi (assembly GCA_963921515.1). NCBI lineage: Eukaryota > Metazoa > Chordata > Amphibia > Caudata > Salamandridae > Calotriton > Calotriton arnoldi. Next base: position 144,994 of record CAWUFW010020091.1, read on the forward strand.
CTTCAGCCCAGGCTGAAATTTCCAGATAAGTGCCCATCAGGCAATCTACAGGTAAGGTTGGGGACACTGCCACTCTTTTTGGGCCTGTGACCCCCTCCCAGCTGAGATTGACTATGGCCATGGGGTGATCTGTTCTGACACCATCAATGTTGGTCACCTGGTATTTAAACTCAGGTAAAAGCTGGTGAGGGGTGACTAGCTTCCCTGCCACCATGGTGACACTAGCCCCTGTGTCCCTAAATGCCACAGCTTTCTGACCATTAATTATTGGCTCCAGTCTGTACCTGCCCAATGCTGTGGGACCCATGGTAAAGGTGGCAAATCCTATACCACCATCAGAGTCAGAGTAGTCTGTTGAGGGGGTCCTGTCTAAACGAGGGCCCACCTCTGTTCCTCTTGCAAAAGCACCTAACTTTTTGGGTGCACTACTCCCAACTGGAGGATTACTACTGGTAGTACCAGGAGGGGTGGTAGTAGTTGTGGGAGGAACATTTTCTTTATTGCCAATCCTGGGGCAACTGGGATCAGATTTCCAGTGCCCAGGCTTTTTACAGACATGGCAATATGGTTTTTTTTCAGGAGAGGAAGGAGTTTGGGACCCACCCCCAGGAGAGGAATTTTGGGGCCCTGTAGTGGACTTATCCTTAGATTTATCCCCACCTTTCTCTTGGGACTTAGTAGAATCTTTCTTCTGGTCACCACCCTGATTTTTTGTTTTTACTCTGGTTCTGACCCATTTGTCTGCCTTCTTTCCCAATTCTTGGGGAGAGGTCAGATCAGAGTCCACCAGATACTGGTGCAAAGGCTGGTTTTGACCATTATTAAGGATCTGCTCCCTCATAATCAAATTGTACAATCCTAAAAAGTCATGCACTTTGTTGCCATGTATCCAACCTTCCAGAGCCTTAGTAGCACAATCTACAAAATCAACCCAGTCTTGAGTCTGAGCTTTTTGGGTGTCTCTGAACTTCAACCTATACTGTTCAGTGGTTAGGCCAAACCCATCTATCAGAGCACTCTTCAAGACTGTGTAATTGTCAGCATCCTCTTCTCTTACAGTGAGGAGCTTGTCTCTACCTTTGTCTGCAAAGGAGAGCCACAAGATTGCTGCCCACTGCTTCTGGGGGACCCTCTGAACTTTACAGGCCCTCTCCAGTGCAGTTATCCATTTGTGGATGTCATCCCCACTCTGGTAGGGAGGGACAATCTTGCTCAGGTTTCTATGGTCATAAGACCTTTCCCTATCTTTGGGGAAAATGCTGCCACCATGGGACTCTAGTCCCAACTTTCTTCTCTCTCTGTAGAGATCTAGGGACTCCCTGTCTATAGCCAATTGCTGTTTTCTGAGTTCAAGCTGGGCTTGCTCATACTGAATCAGTCTCTTTCTCCTCTCATGAGAGGATTCCCTCCTATGAGAGGAGACAGAGGTCCCTACTGAGGTGTCAGAGTGGTTAGACTCCTGAGAAGGAGATCTAGACCTTCTAGGCACACTCACAATTCTTCCTGGGGGGACAAAGGTGAGGTCATTCTGATCCTCCTCCTCATCCACAGGATGAATTGGGTTTTCCAGGTCAAGGTCATTGTCACCTTCCTGGTCAGTTCCAGAGGGGGGGTCCTGGGTGTTGCCACCCCTGGCCCCTTCCTCATCTTCTGCCCCACCCTCTGTACCTACCCCCTCAGACCCTAGGGGTCTGTTGAGATCATCAGCCAGTAACATCTCTCTCAGATGTTGGGTGCTGGCACTTTGGCCTGTCTTCAATTTCCTAACATTGCATAATGCTCTCAATTCCAAGAATGGGAGTGTATCATACTTGGAGGGGAGAAGCCCATAGGCTTCTGGCAAGGACTCTCTGGGTCCTGGATTTGAAGACATCACTAGTGAGGTGTGGTGTATGCACTACCTACTCTAGTGTGGCCTACTAAACTCTCTTGAGTTGTAGAAAGGGTTGTGCTATCCCTTAACACACAACTCTAAGTTCAGTAGAACTTACTGTATACTAAACTTAATTTGTATGTACCTTAGGTACCTTTAGTGGTTTTCAGTTGATCAATTCAATTGAGATTATCTGGTAAAACAATAGCAAGCTGGAATCCCACACGCTGCACACCAATGTGAGAAGTTGGCCTGGTATATGCTGTCCACTAATTATAGTGGGCACCTTGCACAAGTCCAAACAACCCCTTTTTGGAGATAGGTTAAAGACAAACTTTATTGAAAGCTATCCTAGTGGTAGCTATGTAGAGCAGCCTTCAGGCTAATTCTTGAAGGAATGTAAAGCAGCTTGTTTTACCAGTCTATAATCTCTTGAGTGACCAAATGAAAGAGGACCACACCAGGTATATATTCAAAATATATGTATTTATTACTAAACACACCCCTCTAGTCTCTTTATGAGGCTAGAGTTCGAAGTACATAAGTTATAAGTTAGTTATTCACAGTAATAGCACAAATACACGTTTGAGCCCTAGGGGCGTACCAAACCATATACCAATAAAGTGGTATAAGAACCACGACTGAGCTAGACACAAGGCCTAGAGCCTGTAGAAGTGCTTGGACCACAAGGAACCACCCAAGGTAGTGACACAGGGGACCCACGGGGGACGCGTGCAGTGTAGTAACACAGCCGCGAATCGCCGTTAACTTCTATGGGGAAAGTTGTGATCGGAAAGTTAAAGAAAAGGGACACTTTAAGGAGGACTTGGAGCAAACCCTTTGAGAACTAGGTTGTTCTAGAGTCTCTACCCACGGGAGCACTGGAGTACTCTTGTTACCTCACCCAGGGAAGCCGGGTGCAAAGGTGCCTTTCGGGGTCGGGTTTCGTCGTCGATTTGAATGGTGATCTGCTGCAAAGTGCTGCTGGCGACCAAGTGAAAAGTGTCCGGGTGGATCCAAGAGTGGATCGGAGATCTGAAGAACCTGAAAGCAGAGGGGACAGAGTCTGGGTCACTAGCCAGTGACCAGGAAGGCGATGAGCAGATGCCCACCGATGTTGGGTGCTTCAGGTAGTTTGACGGTCGTCTTGTCTCTGCAGCCACGAGGTCCAGGAGGCGTTGTCGGCGACCAGGAGCAGGGTTCGCGCTGTCCCATGATGTCTGTCGAGTGCTGAGGTGTCGGCGACTGGATTGGACCCAACAGGCCTTGGCAACGGCAAGTCTCGTGGAAAGTGAAGAAGGACGATGGTGCAGACCAGCAAGGTCTGAGGGACTGACCCAGCAAGGGTAAGTGAGGGCAAGCCTGGAGCAACCAGGGAAGCCCAAGCAGGATAAGATTGGCCTTCGTGAAGGGCTACTAGCCAACGGACTAGCGACCGCGAAGGAGCCTCGAGTGGACGCACTTGGAGCTGGCTCATGGGACACTCGTGGAGTGGGGGCCAGTGATCTTCGGTACAGTCAGTGCTGGAGGCGGGGGCTACTCGGAGCCCAAAGTACAACTTTGTGGGAGTCCAAGAAGAGGATGCACTGGCAAATGTGCTTGGTGTCCAGGGGTCACGGTTCCACATTACCCACGACAGCCACGGGCCTCAGCTTTGCTGGGGACTCAGGGCAGCCTCGGGGAAGTCTGGAAATCCACCTCTGGTAATGCAAAGACTTCGGTGTCCGACGGGAACTTCAGAGATGCAGACCAGAAAATTGCTTCTTTGGTGCCTGCCAAGCAGGGGAGTCACTCCTTGACCCCAAGGGAGATTCTTCTGTCCTCTAATCTTCAAGTAGAGCATAGAAGGTCCAGGATTCTGTGTCAGAGTTTCGTCCATGGATAATCTAAAGTCCTAAGGACTGGGGTCCCATACTTATACTAAGTTAGGGGGTTGGACTTACTCTGTGGTCCCACCTATGGGTGGGTCAGGGCAGAGGGGTGGCTACACCCCTTTCCCTTTGTCCAGTTCATGCCAGAGCAGGGGCTGGAAGCCCCTGAACCGGTTTGAACTGGGGTATGCACAGGGACACCAAATGTGCCCCCAGTGCAGGACTTCAAAGCACCAGAGAGTGCTCCCGCCCAGCCCCAATACACACTATCCTGTCTGGGGAGGTGGTTACACCTCCCTGCGACAGGAAACCTATTGTCCAGGCCTCCCCTGCCGGAGTTTCGGTCAGCAGCAGGAGGCCAGACTTGTGTCTGTGGCAGCAGCATCCATTTTGTGATGCCAGGGCTTTGGAAAGAAGTTACCGGGCAAGCCAGTGTGAACATGTCTCTCCCTCTAGAAGGGTGGAATGCTACCCCCGCCGCCAGAATTGGCGGGGGGGTAGTATTCCAAGATGTTTGACACCAAACACGACATGTTTCCGTGCAGCCATCCCAAAGTTAGCATTTAACGCGAGGTTATAATGCACTTAAGAGTATATGGTCAGGCTGCACTACAAACAGCATCAGAGAAGGGTCTCCGAACGCTGCAGAGGGGCCCTGCTCATGCAGGGGCACCCTCTCACATAGGAACCATGCACTCTGCCTTCAGGATTGATAAGGCCTGCCATAGGAGTGACTTATAGGTTTATATGTGTGTAGGTAGGTAGTGATATAGGTAACCTATATCACAGTAAGGGGTGCATGCACCACCTTACCCAGGCTGCAGTAGCAGACCTGTGGTGTCATTTTGGATGGCTTTCCAGGGGTGGCACAATACATGCTGCAGCCCCTGGTAGGCCTCTGAGGTACCTATGCCCTGGGTACATAGTATACCATATACTAGGGACTTATAAGGGCACTCCAGATTCCAATTAGAGATGTGCCTAAGGCACATGGAAACCATTTTATAGAGAAATCAGATAGACTGGGGCCCTGAATAGCAGGATCCCAGTCCAACTAAGTCATAAACCAGCAAAACACCAGGAAAAAAGTGGGGGCAACCATATAGTCAGATTCCACCTTCCTACACCCTCTTTCCAAACCCTCCCATAGGTGGGTCCCCAAAGTTAGTCCAACCCCTTTCTTTAGTATAAGTAAGGGAACCCTGGCAACAGGACTTTAGATATCCCTGGACGAAACTCTGTTACTGAATCCTGGAACTTCAACGCTCTACTAAAGACTAGAGGACTGAAGAAATCTCCCTTGGGGTCAAGGAGTGACTCCCCTGCTTGGCAGGCACCAACAAAGCATTTGCCGGTCTGCATCTCTGAAGCTCCTGCCGGACTCCGAAGTACTTGCAGCCCAGGAAGAGGATTTCCAGACATCTCAGAGGCCGACCCGAGTCCCCAGCAAAGCTGAGACTCGCAGCCCTCATGAGTAGCGTGGAACCGGAACTCCTGGTCACTGTGCACATTTGCTAGTGCATTGACTTCTCGACAACTCTCGAAGTCCTGCTTTAGGTTATTTGTAGCCCAATCCCCGAGCACCATATGCACTGAAGATTGTGAGCCTACACTCCACGAGTGTCCCGTGGGCCTGCTTCCTGCATTTCCGCTTGAGGCTCCTTTGCGATCCTTGGTCCGTCGACTGGTGGGTCCCTGTGAAGGCAACTCTGATTTTCCTTGGGCATTTCTGGTTGCTTCAGACGTGCCCTAACTCCCCACCAAGTGGTGAGTCCCTCAGACCTTGCTGGTCTGCTCCGAAGCATCTTTCTCTTTTCTGCATGGGTTGCTATTGCCAAGGCTTGTTGTGTTCAATCCGGACACCAATGCTGCAGCACTCAACATCCTTTGTGGGACAGCTCGAATCCAGCTCCTGGTTGTTGTCGACGCCTCCTGGTCCTCGTGGCTGAAGAGTCAAGCTTCACATCTTTCACCTGAAGCACCCGACATCGGTGGGCATTCGACTATCGTGCCCCTCGTCACTGGCAAGTGACCCAGACTCTGTCCGCTCTGCTTTCAGGTTCTTCTCATCTCTGATCCAGGCTTGGATCTCTTCGGACACTTCGCATCTTCCTGGCAGCAGCACTTCGTGGCAGGCTGCCAATGAAAACGACGACGCGACCTGACACCATTTGACACCTATGCACCCGGCTTCCCTGGGTGAGGTAACTCGAGTACTACGGTGCTCCCGTGGGTGTTGACCCTAGAACTGTCTAAGTCTAAGAGGGTTTGGTCCTAGTCCAATTCTAAGTGTCCCTAATCTCTAAAATGATAACCGCGACTTTCCCATAGACTTCAACGGAGCTCGCAGCTGTGTTCACACACTGCACACAGCCCCCGTGGGTCCCTTGTGTCACAACCTTGGGTTTTTCCTTGGGGTCCCAGTGATTCTACAGGCTTTAGGCCTTGTGTCTACTTAAGTTGTGGTTCTTATACCACTTTCTTAATATATGGTTTGGTACGCCCCTAGGGCTAATCGTATATTGTGCTGTTTTACTGTGCTATTTGACTTGTAACTTGTGTACTTTGACCTCTAGCCTCATAAAGAGACTATTGGGTAGTGTTTAGTAATAAATACATATATTTTATATATATACCTGGTATGGTTCTCCTTTCATTTGATCATTCATGAGCTTATAACTGGTAAAACAAACAGCTTAACACTCCTTCAAGACTTAGCCTGAAGGCTGCTCTCCATAGCTACCACTAGGATAGCTTTCAATAAAGGCTGTCTTTAAACCTATCATCAATAAAGGTCGTTTGGACTGGTGCAAGGTGCCCACTATAACTAGTGGACAGCATATGCCAGGCCAACTTCTCACAACACCCATCGCTAAGTTTTTCATGTCTCTGCTGCTCAAGACAGAAAAAACTTGCTGTAACGCATATAAACTGCAGCTGTAAGCGCTTAGACACAATTGTACAACTTTGGCGGGGTAAAAATTGGCGGTTGGATCAGCATTGCACACTTTTGACTGATTGCGGCGATCATAAAATTGTGCTTAAAGGAGGGGTGGTACGATGATTGCGAAGGTTGTAAAATTGATGACCCGAGTCAGCTGCATCATGACTGTCTCACGATGGGGGGTGATTATGAAGAAAGGTTGATACAAAAACTATGTTACAAGCTGGACCCCTATAAAATTACGGAAGCGTTGGGGGCCTTCTATGGTGTGAAAGAAATGTTTGTTCCCACGAAAGTTTTAAGATGATTGTGAATGTTTTAAAGAATAATGAAAGAGTACAGACCCCGTCAGAGAATGTGAAAAGTAACTATGAGACGGGTGATGAGGACATACGTTTCATAATGAAACAGCAACTGATGAAGAAGAATTATCGTAGATATTTTAAGATCAAGTATCTTTGTAGGAGTTTAAAACCGAGGAACATGAAATGTATTAATGCAGAGTGAATGAAAACATGCCGCTTTTTATTTTATATCAGAGGAAAGATGCCATACCCCAAACCAGTGTTTCGCCCGACCTCGCTATGCCGTAACAAGCAATGAGAAATCATTGAAGAGCTTGAAAAAGAGCTGAGTCAGAAACCGAGAGGCTTTTACAATGTTCAAAAGAGCAAAATCTTCTTGGACACTGACGACGTGCTCGAAGACTGCATCAACAACTATATGACTCAGACATTTTCCACCCTAGGAACTACTCTAAATAAGAAAGAGTTTTTCAATTTCATGAATACGATATCCAATTTGTTCTGCCGAGCCTTCTTGAGGGGCGTGGGGAAGACTGGTACCGTTCACAGCGAGCAAAATCCGCATACTGGTTCTACGTCATGAGTTTTTGAGAGCGCGGTGTTAAATATCTATGTTTTGGTCGTCATTATCGTTTATATCGTACATTCCTATATTACACAGTTTAAATCATACACTGTTTAATTCATGTTTTATTAAATGATCTTCTATTGTAGCATAAACCGTCTCCTAGTCCTGATTATATGATAAAGAAAATAATAAATAAAATAATAAAGAAAATAAGTGAATTAATAGAGAAGCTGCGGGGAGTAGGGGTTGTGGCATTTTAGTTCAAGAAGCGCTACGATGCAGAAGCTTTTCAAAAGAATTTATTGCAACCCCTTGAAGGTTAGTAGTTTTGGCGGTGTAGACGCCTTGTACGAGGAGAGCAAAATCCACAACGAAGCCGTTAAAAGAACACAGGTACGCAACGGGTTATCAGGCGAAGATGCCTACACACTACATAAGGGATCTAGACAGCGCTTTCAAAGACGGCGTGTTTTAGTCAGCGGCTTAAATCATCAATGGCAAGCAGACCTTCTAGATGTCCGTGACCACGCCGCAAATAATGATGGGGTAAAATGTATATTAACTGTGATAGACATACTGTCAAAGTTTGCATTTGCAGTTGGCTTGAAGGAAAAATCAGGGAGCTCGTTCACAAAAGCATTTAATTACATTTTCAGCAGCGGGAGAATCTCTAAAAAGTTACAAACAGATAGAGGAAAAGAGTTTGAAAACAAGACTCTAAAAGCTCTGCTGAACCAGTCTGGGGTAAAACATTTTGTCACAAACAACAAAGTTAAGGCGGCGATTGTAGAAAGATTCAACAGAACTCTCAAGTCTCAAATTTGGCAGTATTTTACCACTTACAACACATTTCGTTATATAGATCGCTTACAAGATTTTATTGAAAGTTACAACAGTAGGTACCATAGAACCATTAAGACGGCACCGGTAGAAGTGACACCGCAAAATGAGTTGGTAATTTGGAGAACTGTGTACGGGTCCGTGTTTAACAACAATCCTGTTTCAAAAAGCATATTCAAAAAAAGTGATCATGTTAGACTATCTAGATGCAAGGGGGTATTTCAAAAGGGGTACGAGCAGACTTTTAGAGATGAGAACTTTGTGATAGACAAGATTTCCACACATTCGGGCGTTACAGTTTTTAACTGAAAAGACTATGCGGGGGAGGAGGTTAAAGGATGTTTTTACAAAGAAGAGCTACAAAAAATAAAACAGAATCAAGACCGTGTGTAACGTATTGAGAAAGTTTTGGCGAAGAAGGGCCGCGGGTGCGAAGACAGTGCCTAGTTAAATGGAGGGGGTGGCCTGATAAATTTAATAGTTGGGTTTCTTAGAGTGAATTAAAGGATATACAATGTCTACAACATCTGGTATGAGCATTTAGGTACCTTTGAAGCATCATGGAGGCCAGACCTTTTTATCTTACGCTCCCGAGTAACGCTTCTTTGGACACTTTCCCTAACACCAAAATTTCAAATTTTATGGTGAAACTAGCAAAACCTAGCCACCTAAAAGGCGACTGGGAGGTTGCCCTAACAGAAATTCAGTACCCGCACATGTGGGACACTTTTAAAACCGAGGATGTTAGATTTACAGTGGTACGCCAGAAGGAAAGTGCATAAAAAGTCAGGGGCATATTAGCAAGACCGGCGATAATGGGCTTGCTAATATGCGTTATAGAATTCCAATAGAAGCCCAGGTTAGATGTCCTGCACATCTAACCTGGGGTTCCATGGGGCTCCTATTATGTATGGGGCTGGGGTTGGCGGTATATTCAGAAGTCTTTTCAGAAAAGCAGTACTGCTTTTAAGAAGAGGGTTCCAGTTGGTAAAACCGCGGCATCAAATATTGCCTGAGACGTTGTAGGGCGCGTTTCGGGATCGGTGATGAAAAAGTTCAACAAAACGGATCAAGAAGGTTCGGATTTAATCTATCTCAAAAGCAGGAAGAGAAAAAGGGGCGCATCACTAAGGGGACCTCCCAGGTTCCTTCAAAGCAGTGTGAAGCACTGGCGACCAGCTCAAAAGAGATCGCTTAAGACCCGGAGAAGACGTGGAAAAAAAACGAGTCTCTAAGGGCAACATATTTTAAATCGAACCATGGCCTCGTCCCCTTTGGTTCCCAGGAATGCACAAAGTCCGAGTTGGACCTATTCCAAGTACCACCAACAGGGCTGGACTGGCCATAGCGGGCATCGAGCGTTTTCCTGGGAGGCTGGAAGGGTGAGGGCCGGTTTTGCACCTGTGGGGGCAATATCGTCCCCCAATAACAAAAGCAGCAGTGCTTCACACTTGCAACTACCCCCCCTCTTGGGGATGGGGGGCTGGCCCGTCAAAATTGCAAGGGCTGCTTTGGGTTCCCAGTCCGGCCCTGACCACCAATGCAAATCAGCATTGAAAGTTCTCTATACGTCGAAGTACCGCCTCTTTCAGCCCTGTCAGACACTGCTCCCTTGCACGGTCGGATGACTACCTGGACCTCTCAGCCACGTTTATTTATCTTTCATGCAAAATGAGTAACGAACACGGTTCTGATCTCGACGCCGCAGCCAGACTGGCGTTTTCTCCATACCCCATAGCCTCACTCTTTAACCACTGGATGTGAGCCTGGGCAACCGACTCATTAGCAAGTCAAACAACTCGTATCCATACAGGGCTCATCTAGACACAGTACTTAATTATGGGGACCTCGCTGTGAAACTGCAACTTTTTACAGATCTCTTCTACAGAGACACCGCTGGAGAGCCCAAGGACACGGCTTTAAATGGCGGTAATGCGGGATGAGTAGAGCTAGCTTCACAGCCCGAAGTCGTAAAGTGGAACTGATTGGTCAACTACACAACAATTTATTTTTCCAAGACAAGTTAATGCTTAACGGACTAGATGTGAAGATTAAACTGATTAGAAATAAAGAAACTTTTTGCTTAATGAGCGGAGACGCTGAAAATTATAAGTGAATATCTTATCAGCGTCAATATTTGTGAAACGCGTCACAGTGAGCCTGGTGGTTCGTTTAGCTCACGCCGAGACTCTGTTAACCAATAATGCCAAGTACACCATTGAAAGAGTGGAGCTTAAAGTGTTCACCACCCCTCAGGAGCACTACTATCGAATACCCAGAATAATTTTTGGGGATTTTTTCCAAGAACTGTAATTGCAGCGCTGGTCGATAACGCAGCATTTAGCGGTGAATATGGCAGAAACCCTTTTAATTTTAAGCATTATAATATACCTCACAGCAGTCTCTCTGTAGACGGTCAAGCTATCCCTGCAAAACCATACATGCCGTCGTTCGAGACTGGGTGTGTGGCTAGAGAATATTCGGGCGTGCTGCAGGCTGCTGGGAAGTATGCAGCAGACAGACCCTTTTTGTGGATCGCTTAGAGTATACAAAAGGCGATTCTATGCTGGCTTTCGATCGATGCCCTGACAACGATGCTGGAGGCGGCCATTTTCGATACAAAAATCAGGCAACGTGTGTCTGGAAGTCCGCTTTAGCGCCGCACTTCTGCCTACTATAAACCTCCTGATTTACGCAGTCTTGGCTCTTCGATCAGTAGCAGCACCACCCCCCTCTTCCCCCAGCGCCTTGAGACCCTCGCAGGTATGTAGTGCGCTTTATAAGTGACATGATTGATTGATTGATTGAGTCTTTCAGAATGTTATCCAGAACAACCACAGGAGAGCGGTGCTAATCGACTATATGTAATGAATACTTTGCAACTGGAATGTTAGCCGAGACTGCAAAACATTCATTTTTAGGTGTATTCGCTGCTGACACTCTGCCCCAGTATCTGGGTAAATATCAACGCCCGCTGCATTTACTAGTCAATACAGACGGTAAAGATCACTGGTTAGCAACATTTCTAACAGAAAAGGACTCCTATGGTTTGCCACCAAGCAGTTATCTGTACCCCAATTCCATATGGCAATTTCTGAAAAGAAACACTTCAGGCCGAATAATATTTCATGAAAACCAGATTCAGGACGATGTATCATACACCTGTGGGGCACATTGTTTGTTTTATTTATATCATAGATGCCGACGTGTAGACTTTGAAAGCATTTTAAAAATGGATTCAGCAAATTTAAAGGCAAATGATGCTCGTGTAACGACGTTTGTGATGAGGCAATTACGCAGATTGAAAAGAGGCGCTGTAAATAAGAGACCATTGCAAAATTGTATTTCATTCACTCATAATATACGTCTTTGCTGTATTTATGATAACTAGCAGGTCTATTTTATGCATGCCTGGGCCTTTTAAAATCACAATGTACCAAACATTTTAACCAGCGATATAAAATGTATCATAAATAAAATGAATGAAAAAAGGACTTAACTTTACGTGTCGTCTGACTTTTTATCGGCACCTAGCAGCTATGTTAATGCGCAAATGTTTTTAATCAACCAGAAATTTTCTGAGAGAATATTGTGCATATATGGTCATAAAGAGTTAGGAGCATTTGTATAAAATGAATGAAAAAAGGGGGTAACAATTACATAAGGGTCTGACTTTTTTCTTCTCCTAGTAGTAGGCCTGGGCGGTAAATTCCGTTCCGCTCGCGGAATTTGCGGAATTTAGGTAATTTTGCGTTCCGCAGAGAACGCGGAATTACCAAAAATTCTGCGATCCGCAGCTTCGCGGAATTTTTTGCTTGTTCACGCTTTCAAAATGCGTGTTCGCGAGATATTTCTCCCCGAGCACGCAAACAGCGTTCGCGAACAGGAAAAAAGTATCGCGAACGGGCGGAACAAGCAATTCAGCGTGTTCGCGGAACTTTTGCGTGCTTGCGGAGATTTTTTACCGTTTCGCAGAGCTTTGCGTAGCGCGACTACGCAAGTTCCGCCCACCCCTAGTTATGTAATGCAGATATGTTTTTAATCAACAAGAAATTTTCTGAGAGAATATTGTGTATATATGGGTATAAAGAGTTAGGGGCGGGTGTACAGTTTAATTCTTAACACACGAAGACGCACGTAGTACTGTGAAATGTGGAGGGAAACTGCTGGGGTTTCTAGATATAAGACCGGAGGTCTCCAAGAACATTCTGGCTGGCGCTCTCAGGAAAGCTACAGCACCTCAACCAACAGCAATCAGCACCAGAGCCGGTGCCTTCTTCGAGCACGTCAGGCACGTGAAAAGCAGAAACCCAGAAAGATTCCAGGCCCTGCTGATGGCAAGCAGATTTCATTTATGAACATGTCTGACCAGCAAGAATTGCTGTTAAGAAGTGGGGTTTTTGTTTTTTAATATAAGCCTCTAGCTCTTTTGAACACACTCTTCTAATACTATTATTTCTCAAAGGTTAAATACTTTTTTGAAACAGGCGCAGCGCCGCATTATCATACAAGTGGTTTAAGCAATAGAAAAAATTACGTGGCACTCTGGGGTGTTTTGAATTAACTTTACCTGCTAGTCAGGAGTCATGAAACAGGCATAAAAACTGTGTGTGTGCGTGTGTGTGCGTGCGTGCGCTTGTGGGATGCCAGGCGGAATTAAGCTAAAAATGAAATGTTAGGTCAGCTGCCCCAGTCTTTCAGAATAAAACAAATGAGGCTGTAGCTCCGGGCACAGTTCTAACGTGGTTCTAATTGAGTCTTTCGCTCCGCAGCCAAAGGTTTTTAGTAATGCTGTATGTCTGTCTAACCTCAGGGGCGTCATGATGATGGCAACCAAGGGTAGGGTGTGTCTTGCCGCTGTCAAGAATGTATGTCTGTCTACCTTCAGGGGCGTCACAACACTGGCAACCGAGGGTAGGGTGTCTCTTGCGTCTGTCAAGAGTGTATGTCTGTCTAACCTCAGGGGCGTCACGATGCTGGCAACCGAGGGTAGGATGTCTCTTTCCGCTGTCAAGAGTGTGTGTGTGTGTGTGCGTGTGTGTGTAGGTGTGTGTGTGTGTTTGTGTGAGCATGCTTGTGTTTGCATGAGCGTGTAAATATGTATAGCTGTGCTATCAATTAATATAATTTAACCCATTATAGGAAATGTGTTACAGCTCTTTTCATATTGTCTTCGCAGGCGGCGGCCGAAGCGGCAGAAGTGTTTCTATCTAACACATCGCTTGAGGGCCCTAACCCTATTTCATTCAGTCAAACTTTCGGCTTCAGTACGCAGGATGGTGAGAATTAATTCTCTTTTATACTAGTAGTATTTTCTACTATAGACAGTGCTGTGGTGTGTGTGTGTGTGTGTGTGTGCGTGAGTGCGTGTGTGTGCGCTCAGAGTCTAGTTTTAGCGCTGATGACTATTGAGGACACTTCAGACTGTTCAATGCTTGAATTAAAATCGTGTTTTTTCTCTAACTTAGATAATGCCAATGATGCAGCAATCTCCAACCGTCAAATGCCGCATTCGAGTACCCGATGACTGGTTGTACAAAGGCGTTCAAGGCTGCCGGCTGATGATCTGAAAATCAAAGGTCGGAAGCGTAAAGCAGAGAGGCTGCAAGGGCTACAGGTGCTGCAACCACTGCCGGGGAATTTTGGGGGGAGTACTGGTGGGGGGCTGCATTTCACAAGTTACCACCGGTGTCTGTAAATGGCGGTTTGAGAAAGAGACGCTCTGGCTGTAGAGATCAGGGTGCTCAAAAGCGCAATAGGAAAGCAAATGCTACAGATAACAATTCTGATACCCTACAGGCCTCTCAGGTTTCTTATTTAAACACGCGTACCTCTGGCGGTGTTCTCCCCCGCCGAATTTCAGAACAGATTCTAGGTGTCACATCGCACCCTTGCAGCGCCACTCCTGTATTAGTGCACCCCCCACCTACTCCTGCCCTTAAGTCTCACTCTCAACCATCAAACACAATCAAACCCCACAACGAACTAGATATAATTTCACTGCTTGACGATGATAAAGGTTGGGGAAATACGCAAATGTACCTGTTCAACAAAACAGATCAAAAGCAGGGGCGGCTGTACACAGCGAACGCTCCAAGAACCCACACTCACAAGGGGTGTGTCAGACAGATGTTACAATAGGAGGACCCTGCATCATCAACCCCCCACTAAGGGTTGCCTCAGGTGCTATTTACCATAATTTAAAGACTGAAATTGCCCCCAGCTCTGCAGCAACCGGGAAGTCCACAGCGGACTAGACATAACCCCACCCCAGCCCTAAAGTTTACTGCTGCCACATCAGCAAGCCACAGTATTTTACTTTTAATAACTGCCCTCAGGAGAAGCAGTCTGAACACAGCACCTATCGGGGAAGCTATTATTTTTGCTTTAAGTAATCGTGATACAGTAGTTCAGATACAAACCATTGAAAGCATCAAACCCGGCATCGTGCGTATACAACGTTTACAGAAATCAATTTCTGCTACTTTAGTAACTGCTCAAAAGCAGCTTGAATCCTCTGTCTCCTCAAGCGCCATGAACAATGTCCTAAGTGTCAAAAAAACACTTAACGTTGAGATAAAGCCAGCACATGACCCCCGTAGCGCTGCTGCTGCAGCGGTTAAAGCTTCACCCCCAGCGAAGCAGCTGTACTTCAGGTGATTTATGCTGTTTTACCCCTAATAAACGCCCTCGAGGTGCTAGGATTGATCTCAGCACTGGTCAGTTTATCTCTTTTTAATGTTCTACGTGAACGGGAAGCTTCCGATCATATCAACGGCATAACAGATGTCAAACTAGCTGTAGAGCAAGTGATCCAAATACTCAGACTTCGATTGCATCTATTTTAGCAGATGCCCAACCTTGATTCCTTGAGTCTCGACTCGGGAAACTGATAATGCCCCCCAAAGAGCATAGGTCACCAAGAAGTTCTGAAACTACAAGCGCCAAACGTAAAGAGAAATGGTTAGCTGCTAAAGTAGTCAGAAATCGTTTAGCCAAAAACTTAAAACAAGCCAAAAACCATTTGAGAAATATACGCCGTAATATTCAAGCCAATGGCGGCTATTTACCCCCGAGCCCCACACTGTTAGAGCCATCACCTCCGAGAGCCACAGCCACCCATGATAATTCCAGCTTCAGTAACAACCCCACGCCTGTGTTTTTAGAAAGCATGCGCCAATATCAAAGAGTTATCAAAAAATTTAGAGCTATAGAATTTTATGAAGAATTATGTTTTGTCAATCTTCACCTCATAGATTCTATTAGACTAGCCCTAGAAGCAGTTATTAACTCTATCCAACAACTGCTCAACCAAATGGCCCCCGACATCGGCCCCAACGATTATGTACAAATTTGCCTGAGTGGCGGTGGGCTGGCTAACTCTTTTTACTCTCGCAGGCTACCACATCATCACCTAGACAACTCAGATTTCTTAAACAAAGTGGTTGACATGATGAATAGCAATGCTGAGATTCTGGGGTCACAAAGTTTAACACTGGTTGTTACTGTGATACAAAGTAGGGTTGGTGGTGCCAGACGGATGCTAAATTCTGTATTGTTTAGTAAGATCATTCAAAAGAAACGTCGGTGGTTGAATGATTTAAACAACACAGCTGGAAATTTGTCCCTGGCAGGGTGCTTGGCTGGTTTATCGGATCATGGTCAATCTCTGGATACACAATTGACAGAGCAGGCTCAGTTAATGCACGATGCCCTAAATATCCCCCCAGATACGGATGTCTCTTTGCAAGACATACAGTCATTTGAAAATTACTTAGGTGTTGTTGTATTCCTCTTAGGGTGTCCATACACGGGCTTTCCTGTATCATGTCCTTATATAGGCACAATTCGCCCTGCCCTTATATAGGCATAGAATCCCAGTCCTTATTTAGGCATTAAACCGTGCACTCCAAATACAGGCATGGTCTCTGACATCCGTCCACCCTAACGTCACAACGAGTTCTTGAAGAACAGACCCTTAGGCTTCGGGAGTTTCCCTAGCACAGGACTATTGATTTCTTCAAGGACTCATCTATTATGCATGAACCGTTATACCTTAGGGGTTTATTCATGACGTCTTCCGCTGTCCGATTCACGTCAATGCTAATATTCTGAGGTACCTCTCAGGTATAAATATACCTTCCCTAGCCCTTGTAAACTAGAGGAGGCCTCGACTTCAGAGGAGCCCGTTTCCCGGCCTGACGCACTGAGAAGACGCTGTCATCCCTGCATGCAGAGAGTCCAGCTTCCAGTGATCTGACTTCCCTCGCGGGGTGTTGGAGTTCAAGTCTGGCAAGAGATTCCCACCTCTCTCATTCTTAAGGTATGGACCTGACTAGAAACCTAGAGGGACTCTTGGCATACTAGGCATACTAGGCTTAACATACTTTTAGTATACCATAGTAAGGAATACTCCACCTACTTCATACCTCTCCCTATACCTAGGTTAGGTTAGGTACATCGGGGTAGAACTAGCTTAGAAACGCATCGAATGAGTACTCGCATTTTTAGTCTATGTTATTTATGTAAATGAATATCTACTAAAGATCATGCTAGCGCAGTATTATTTATTTCTACTGCTTACGCTGTACATTATTTATCTTGCATACTGTCTTGTGATCGTAACAGCACATTTTACTTACACGAGAAACAAGACTGTTCAATAAATCTTTTATTGAAACGCCCGTCTATTCTTTCTGTGTAACTTTGGGGAAACTAAGCATGCACGATTGAGCTGAGTGAAATAGTTATCTATTGTTTCCACGACTCTGGGACACGTTCTGATTCTAAAGGGAAACAAAGTGGTCATGTTTTGCGGCTGCCAGAAACTACTCCCTTCTTGTTTATCAAGGAGTTTCTAGTGGCCTCTGAGCTAGCTGGCACAAGTAATTAAGTTTAATATACTCGATAGGGACATACTGACTTTAGTCCTATGTCAAACCTATAGGGGATATTATTCCAATGCGCAGAGCCTATTAGGGAAATAGGAGCTACCCTACATGGCGCCCAACGTTTGGTAAGGCGGTAATTCAACGCTAGATACTGAGTAACTCAGCTGTGCTTTTTCTCTCAGAGACCCCTACCCATATACTCCAAAAGACGTCTGGAGTGGGCAGGGTTAAGTATCCGCCACGGCTACATAGGGAAGCACCCTATATATTAGCTGTTTGGTTTGCTCAACGTTGAAGGATACAGTGTTCCAAAATATTGTGCACCTTATCTTTGTTTCCTTGAAACTTGTTCTACATTTTTCAAAAAACAAAATGCCTGACTCTGACAATGACACCGT